>APFE031160595.1:0-15132 GCA_000404065.3 Pinus taeda
CGTCCGGACATATGTTTTGCAGTGAATACTTTGAGTCAACAGATGGTTGAGCCTCATCATTTTCACTGGGTTGGTCCCAAGAATCTTTTGAGATATCTTCGGGGCACGATAAACCATGGGCTGAGATACACTGTCGGGAGTGTGATACTCCGTGGATATACTGATGTCGATTGGGATGGCAGTGTGGTGGATCGTAAGAGCACATCTGGATGCTGTTTCAATCTTGGTTCTGCTTCGATCTCATGGATGAGCAGGAAGCAGAAGTCGGTGGCTTTGAGCACCGCAGAGGCCGAATACATTGCTACTAGTATGGCCTGTTGTGAAGCAGTTTGGTTGAGGAAGCTCTTTAGTGAGCTATTCCAACATGTGCTAGATACCACTGTGATACTCTGTGATAATCAGAGTGGGATTTGTATGACTGAGAATCCTATGTTCCACGACCAATCCAAGCATATTGATATCAGGTACCACTTTATCCGGGATATGGTACAGCGAGGCGCCGTAAGGCTCGATCATATAGGAACTGATGAGCAGGTCGCGGATACTCTCACTAAGCCCCTGGGGAAGGTCAAGTTCCTAACCTTTCCGTGAGAGTCTTGGTGTCGTGGAAAGACCCTATGATGTGGGTCTTGTTGGACGATGAGCTCTGGGAGCTCTGGGGGGCTTTGGGGATAGCTTCTCGGAGCTATAAGCACTCATAATGCTTCTGCCCCACCCTTGTGATTATTGAGCTGGTTCGCCACTCATTTATCTGTGCCCCGTATGCATCCTACCCATTGAGTTCAGGGCTCATGGGAAGTACCTCTCATTTGGCCAATGAGGTGTGGAAAAGCTAGAGACTATTAGCAAAGACTGATGGACGCATCAGAGATTGCCGTACTCTCTATCTAGGATGGCATGGTCCAACCACTTGATCTGGGATCAAGATTTGTGAGGTCTGGGACCTTTAGACTGATTATGTCAGTCGGGGGATGATGTCTTTGTGACTGACCCACTTTTGTTCTGAAATAAAGAAGCCAGCAAAGCAAGTTTCGGCGGGATGACTCACGATGTTGATTGCACTAATAAATGGAGTTCTCCCTAGTTGAGAGGGAGTGTTAAATTTGGACAACTAGGTCCAAAATCCATGTTCTGATGCTCAGATTAAGAGGCTCATATTTTTGTTGGATTCCTCTTTCTGAGAGGTGTAAAATCCATATAAAAATAATCTTAATCCGATGAGCAGAACTTATATTTTGAATTTATTATTCTTAATAAATTATATGTGCAAGGTCAGCCAGTTTTGTAATGTAGGCTTACATGCCCAACAGATGTGTCACACACCCCCATTGATGGATATATATACAGGAAAAGTTGGAGAGATTTTCATCACAACTCAACTCACATCTTCCTCTCTCATCTTAGAGAGTACAAGCTACCTGAAGGACAAATTTCAGCCACACGTGGGAAGGACGAAGAGGACAGACCGTACGGATTTTCTGCTGCTAGGGTTTCTGCTGCTAGGGTTTTGCAGAAAGTTTGACCAGCATTGACTTTGGTCAACGCTTGGTCCAATCAAGCTGAAAATTGGTGGGAAGTTCGATTTTTGAAGGCCGTACTATCTGGCACAAAAATTGAGGTCAAAGGGTTGACCGTTTTGCTGCTGCGTTGACTTTTAGCTTGCTGCCCCTGTGTTGACTTTCCAGGACAACGTTGACTTTTGTAGAATTGACTTGGGTTGACTCATCCACTGGTTGGAGGGTTGTTGTGACACATCTGGGCTGGCTGACCAAAGGAGACTTTGCTGGTTGAAGCATCCTGTTGACCGCCGAAACGAACACACACATTTTTCCTATTTCTGATTTGTCTTCTATAAGATCTGCTTATATGTTTTATCTGCGTTTTGCTTAACTATTTGTATGATTGCTGTGAGAAAAGTGAAATTGCTCTTAGCATAGAACATCTACAAAACTTTACATTGATGTACTTATTATATTCATTATTATTATTTTATTTCTAGTCAAAGCATGTTCTTCATGCTTATAGGATTAACTGAGTAAAAAAATAATTTATTATGAGTCAAAGAAATGTAATTGAGTCAAAGTCCCATTTGGACTTTTTGTAAGAAAAGGAAAAATTATTTTATTTTAGTCAAAAAGTCAAATTGTCATCCACAAGACCAAGTTGGCTCTCCCTATACAAGTTGGCCTAAAGAGGCAGTTGTTTGACCTCCTAGACAACTATAAATACATAACTCTTCGACCTCATTCATTCACTCATCACATCAATTTCTGTGCAAAAGAAAAGAGGGAAAAAAGCTAAGTCAAAGGAGAGATAAGAAAAGTCAACGGAGAGAAATTTGTTTCTGTTCACACGTGCAAAGCTTCTAGGGTAGCTCTGTGAAATTACAAGTCTGAAACTTTAGCTCCAAACTGCGGGTCCCAAATTCTGTGATTTAACCAGATTTGACAAGGTTTGACCAGCATTGACATCTGTTGTCTTTGACTTGGTTGGAGGAGATTTGAAGGAGGGCTAACTTGGGTCTTTGTGGTAGTCTTGGTCTTGGTCCTAGGTCTTGGATATCTCACTTTGATCTGATTCTATAAGAAGAAGATTTTTGGGTTTTGCCCTGTGTGGTTTTGGGTTTTACCTAATTTCTGGTGTTCTTTGTCTCTTTGTGATCTTTATGTTTTGGTAATTGCTTGATGAAGAGAACATAATATTAATAAGTAGTCAACAAACATTCACAAATAATTATCAAGTTAAGAGAAATCATCATTATCTATAAGCATCTTGGTTTCTCAACAGAAATTACCATCAAATCCACCTTAAAACCCTAATTTCCAAGTTTTTTCCTTGATAGCAGATCATTGTAGAACCCTTTGGGAGCTCTTAGCTTTATCTTGACCAAGTTATCTAATCCCTAAGATCTACTAGAAACGCCTACCTTCTGTTAGATATCCATTCTACACTAAAATGAAGGGAGTAGTTGCTAGGGTGATGGTGGTGACACTCCCATTGTTGCTCATTGTCTAGGTCACCTAGTGAGGCTTTGCACCAAGGTGCTAGATTTTGGTGTAACATGAATAATGCACACTTTCATATTGAGGAGGAGAGATATTTCAAAGTAAAAGGTCCTAAGTTAGTCAACAAGTAAAGGATTCCTGAGAATTCCATTTGTTCTGATGTTCCCCTGTTTTGAGAAAGGTGTCCTAAAGATGATTTGGGAGTTAATATTTCCATATGCAGTTTTGGGGAAATCTAGGAATCTTGGGGATTTATTTGTAATTCTTTGGTAGTACATAAGTCCTTGGAGATTGTGAATCAGGAGACCAAAGGAAGTCTATCCTACCTATAATCTAAGCCTGTCAAGATTTGTTTGGGTTTACTGTTGTACTCCATAATCCTAGTTAGTATACAGGAAGTCAGGATCACCTTTATCAGAGTGGATATACAGCTTCGCTTTGTCTTTTATGGTTGATTCAAGGGGAATCAATGATTAAGGTTTGTACGATTAAGTTGTACAGGTTATTATAACTATTAAATTCTCTCTTGATTGTACCCACATAAATGATAATGGTATACTGCATTTTATTTAATGAGATTTCCCTTTAAATTATGTAAACAATCATGTATCCTGGTATTTTATAAAGTGCAACTCCAACTATTCATTTAGCTTAGCTATCCTGAATTTTATTCTTACCTTCCTGGTAACTGTATTATTCTGAAATATTCTCTCTTTCAAACAGCATTTATTATAGGTGGCATAATGAATTGCACAAAATGACTCACATTTTGCACCTGTCTAATACCATAAGCAATAACATCTTCCCTCTTCAACCACTGTATTTGCCTTAATAGCCAGTCATCAATAGCATCCTCCATGAGCAACTGCAGGATTTGCTTTGCAATCCAGAATACTTGTCTTCTGCAGATCAGTGAGAGAAAGATAAACTTAGAAATTTACAAGGAAGCATTTTCACTAAATGCAGACAATGTAAACTCTGAGAACATGAAGGGCATACTATAGCAGTGTACAAGAATAGAAGGAAACAGAACTCCACAAGGCCAAGAAACTTTTAAGTTCTAACCGAAGCACCATCAAAACATGACTTCTTTTTATCTCAATTTCAGATAAAATAGATAGAAAGATAAATATACGAGAGGTTACAATGTAGATAGTTTACATGAATAGCGACCCACACAATAAAAACAATGTCAGGACTCATAATATAACAGCAGTGCAGGGAGATGCGGGCGGTGGAAGACTTGGCAGCAGAGAGATGCGGGCGAATGAGACAGCAGGCGAACAGGGCACTTTCAGCCGAGTAATTGAACTGCTATGATACCAGATGGAGCACAAGTAATTAACTTCTGTAAATCACAGATATAAGTGTTGAAATTTCTAAGTCTGACACGTCATCAATCCCTACTGCATTATCTATTTATTTTCTCCTACTTGTTATTTTCATTAACAAGTTATTTATAAATATACATATTGAAAATAAACACAAATGCAGCCTTAACACATATACAGATCAGCAACTGAAATAACTGAGACAAACACACGAGGGGCACCATTATTTTTGGACAAACATCCCCGGAAAAATTCAATGTAGGAAAACCGGTGAAGCAAATATTAGGGTTTTATTATTATGCAGTGTCTGAATACAACTAGGGTACCAGAAATGGCTCACCCAACAGAGAATGCCCTCGGCAGTAATACTTCTCCTCGGAGATAGATATTCCAGTTGATCAATCACTAGATGAATGATCCCACAGCAACTTCGACAGCTCCTTAGCTAGACAGCGAAAGCTGCACCAAGCTTATCCATTGCTCTTCGTCACTTTGATAGGGACTGCGTCACCCTCTCAGCTCACCAACACTCGGTCTGCCCCAAGAAAATCACCCAATGCTGCCTCTTGGCCCTGCATCAGCTCTACTAGCCTCTACGCAGCTGCTGATGCCTTTGCGTCAGCCCTCTGAGTCACTCATGATGGCCTCCTCAACCTCTGCATAAGTCCCAACTACCTCTGCATCAACCTCTCTAGCCTCTGCGTTGTCTCTCTGGCACTATCTCTACCTCTGCTATGTATTCTCGGCCTCATGCCAAACTGCCCCTCATTGCAACAAATCACTAGCTCGATTCACTTAGCAAAACCCTGCTCCAGAAAATCGAATTGACTGATCAATATGGTGTGCCTCCAATTGACGCTCAAGCCTCCTCTTATACCTTTCCTGTTGAGTTTTCAACAACCGAGATTAAGTCCCTAATCAACGGCTAAAATTAGATTTGGCTTGATCCATGTCATTTAGAACATTCTCACCCAATTTTATATTAATACCCATTAATATTTTAATTTTCCTAAGTTTGGACTTAGGAACCCCATTTAAAATATTAATTATTTTAACATCCCTCCAACCGAGTGGAATTTCCCCAAACGATTTATGGGTCTTGTAGATCTTATGTTCCTTAGCCTTTCCACCAATTTTCATGGCTAGAACACATCTGATGCTACCACAAATCAACACTCAGTCTTAGCAAGGAATGTGCTTTAGTAATGTTTCATCATGGAAACATCACACTGATCCTCTGCACTGGTACCTGTGTTGATGATTGCCCTGTTGCCTCACATCATCTACACCTTGTCCTACTGTAATTCGATCCTACAACTTTGGTCTGTTGAGAAATCTAGGGCAGACAATTATGGTATTTATTTAATTTGATTTCTCTTCAATCCATGACATTTTCTTGTGACATTATTATTATTATTGTTATTATTATTATTTAGTTTTGTTCATCATCAATACAAATGCCAATAACAAGATCACAATGCAAACAAATGAACACCAGATGTAGACTGCTCGCCAGGGCCAAAACCTCTCCTAGAGAGGAAAACCAACAATATCTCCTCTTATAGAATTTCAATGAATACTCCCAAGACCTTGACCTTGACCCAAGACCAAAACTTGCAAGAGATGAGCCGGCCAAACCCCAAACTTGTCTCTGCAAAATCTGAACTGAGGAAACCCTAGATCCTCCAAGAAACTCGCACATGTGGGTAGGCAAAGACAAAAATTCACTCCTACTTCCTCGCTAGCTTCCTCAGAACTTCGCTTCCTCTTTTGGTTGGATCAAACCTCTTCTATTTTCATTACTTGGATGAGAGACCTATCTTCATGGATCTGTACTTCAAATAAGAGGAGGATCCTTTTTATATAGGCTTCCTTGGGTGCGGATTAAGCCTCTTTAGGCCAACTTGAGGAAGGTTGGCCGACCTATCTCTTGGAGGCTTCTAGACACAACGAATTACAATAAATATTTTTCTTTCTTGTTACATGGGCCGTCAAGGGCTAGTAAATCATGACCTTGACTGTTGACTTGACAACAAGACCCTAAGAGCACTCAATGGGTGCTTTGACTTAGGACCGCATCATGATGGACAAGAAATCCATTTCAATAAAATAATTTTTCTTTTTACAAATATTTTCCTTTTCTTTTCTTTTGACAAGTACATCAAAAATAACATTAATTCATGACTCAAGTACAATTATGAAGATTGACACTAGTTACATTTCAACACTCCCTCTTAATTAAGGAGGTATTCATAATTGATCATAGTTACAAGGATAGTATTTTCATTGAATCATTGTCATAAGAAGAGTCGGATTGGTAAGACATCTTAAGCATCAACATTAAGATCAATATACAACCAACATTGTGAACATAGCAAGGCCTTGACTATCGAGCTCTGTCACTTCATAGATCAGAGAATAATGTTGGGAGGTTTCACATAGGACACCACACTACCTCTTAAGGCACACACCCCATTTAGATATTCAGAAGGTATGTCCTTCTAAGACCATTCCTGTCTTGGATTTACACATCCTCAAGGAATTTCCTCTTCGACTACTCTTACCTACTGGATTCCCTACCTCATCTTCAAAGAGTATCGATCAACAGACACTATTTCCTATCTCAGATTCCAAATCCTCAAGGAGTATCTGCCTCAGATTCCTACCCAATCCTCCAGACGCCATTCTCTCCTCATGGCCTTCACTAAGAGTTACGACTGTTAGTCATGGTCTAGTGCACGACACATGAAGTAGAGAATCATATCTATCACTCCCTTTGAACTAGGGAGAAGTGTCAATCATCAACTACTATGATAGTAGCTCCCAGGGCTCTATTGTCATCATCACACGAGGGAGCTTTCTTTGAACCTCATTGAGCCTTTTATATACAGCGTCATCATGTTATAAATAGACTTCACCTTCTTCATCATGAAGCCTTTCTTTTTTATAACTTCTTTGTAGGACATAGGCCATCTTCTACATCACTTCCTTTCAACAAACCATAGTGTTGAACCAGCATTCATGTCATCCATTTTCTTCCTCAGAAAGTGATCTTTTAGTCCACATTTGACTATCCTTCATACAAATACCTCTTTCAAATCATGTTTCCTTCAGGATCTTATATCCAATCACATGAGTACTAGTTGTAGGTTATTTTCTACAACCCTTTTTTCGGTAGCCCTAATTCAACTCAACCAAATGAGTTCAAAAATCAAAATGAATATCAAATTAAAGTTACCTCTTTATGATGGCCCTTTTTCACGAACTAATTATCATCGAGCTCGAATATGGCTCCTTCTTGAACATAATCATCAAACCATATGTAACCGGCTATCATATTTGTCCTTGTGGAGTAAATCAACCCCTCAGACTAAGTACTAAGGCAACAACCCAGTGGAGAACCCAATATATCATGTCTTTATCAAGGTCTTCCTTCAATCTTCATCAGAGCCTTTAGTAGAACATATCTAATCCAGTCATCTAGCCCTGCTCCTCATTTCTAGGATGAGGTCCATCATGCTGCAAGTTTGCAACTGAACCAACAAGCTTCTTAAGAGGCTTGCTCCAAAAACAGTGATATCATCATCGTCATTCTTCCCAAAATGAAGAACTCATTTTATGACATCATGAAGGAGGGTCTATAAATGATCCTTATTATTGATTTGCAGCAAAATCTTTATATCGGCTAGCTGACTGCTATATCAAGTTCATGAATTCTTTCGTATGCTATTATTAACTTTTCCAGGCATCCATAGTCGCACAATTATATCATGAATCTATCAAAGTGCCTAAGGATCCAGGGGTCCTTACATTTCCCTCCTTCCATCATGCTTCCCAAAACAGAGGATCTGCACATTACTCTTCCTGTACTTCCTATACCTGCAGCATTCATTGACAAGTACACCCAAGCAAAGTATACAATAACAAAAGCATGATGTAAAGCTATCAATCTAAGGTTACCAAGAGACTTAGAGGTTGTATTCGTAGGGTTTTGAAGTGCCAACCCTAGACCAAGGGTTTCATGTATAACTTATCAACCTTATCCATGCCTACTCGACATGAGCCCTGTTACCACTCAAACTAGCAGGGGACCTAAAGGGGATCACTATGTTGAAGTTTCTAAGTTTACTTAGTTTAGAAACCTGTCATGCACTTTTTCTGATTTATTCCTACCTACTTGTTATTTTTCTTTAACAAGTTATTTACAAAGTAGATATTGAAAATAAACACCAGTGCATGCTCAACATATTACAGATCAACAACTAAAAGAAACAAGAACAAACAAACCACATGACACCATTATTTTTGGACCATTGTCCCTGGAAAAAGCCAATGCAGGAAAACCAGAGTAGCTATTTGAGGGTTTTCTTATTAAGCAATATCAGAGTATAATCTGGGTGTCGAAACTGGCCTACCCAACAGAGAATTTCCTTAGCAGCTATATCTCACAGTTTGAGAGAAATCTCTTGGCTGAAACCTCGGAAAATCCTTCCGGCAGCTCCTCAGCACAAAACTACTCTGCAACCCCAGCATCTGCCCAATATGGACTGCATCAACCCTTCTCTGTCTCACATTGGCCCTATGTCAGCATTTCTTGGCCTGCATCAACCCTAGGAGGCCCTACGTCAGCTTCCCGGGCCTTTGCGTTAGACACGCTAGCCTCTCTAGTGCTTTGAGCAACACTTGGCTGCCTCTGCGTGGCCCTGCGTGAGCCCTTGTTGGCTCTACAACAGTCTCCTTAGTTGCTACGCTGCTCTCCCAGCACAATCTATGCCTTCTCTGTTTCTCTGTACTCAATGCCCCTCAGCTGCTCTCCCGATCACTGATTCTATCTCTCTTAGCAAACCCTGCTCTAGAGAATAGAATGACTGATCACTCTGGTGTACTCTACAAGTGACCCTCAAGCCTCCTCTTATACTTTTCCTATTGACATCTCAACGACTGAGATTAAGTCCCTAATCAAAAGCTAAGATTAGATCCGGCTTGATCCATGTCTTTTGTACCATTCTAAAATAGATTCATATTAATACACATTAATATTTTATGGGACTCCATTAAAAATATTAACTATTTTAATATCTCCTGATCTGTTTAGAATTTGCCCAAACCCTTTCTGGGTGTTGGAGATCTCATGTGCCCCAACCTCTCCACCAAATTTTGTGGCTAGAGCACATCCGATGCTACCCCAAATCAACACTCCCTCTTAGCGAGGACTGTGCTCTAGCAATACTCCTCACTGAGTATTACTCTGATAATCTGGCATCAGCACCTACGCTGATGCTAGGCCTTCTTGCCCAACATCCTCTGCACTGCTGCCTCCTATACTGCTGCCCATGGTTCTGCCACTGCAACTACTGCATCTGTACGACAGCTCCCTCTGCATCCGTGCTGCTGTTGGTCCTTTCTCCTAGCACTGCATCCGCACTGCAACTCGCTCTGCACCTGTGCTGCTGTTGGTCCTTTCTCCCAACACTGCATCTGCACTACACCTCTCATCATGTTGCATTGTGCTGCCCACATCTGCACTACAACTCGATTACTGAGAAGTAAGTAACTAACCTCCCTATTGGGCTAGAAACACCCACTGATGCTGAAGCTCCCTTTGCTGCTGATAAGTGCTCCCTCTCTTTGAACTCTGCACTGCTGCAACACCTCCTTGCATCTCACACTGTTGAACACCTCTCTATGCCTTCCTGCACTGGTGCAACACTCCTGTACCTCTCGCAGTGTTGTACCCTGCTACCTTTGCGTTGTCTCGGGACCCCTACACTGTAGCTCTCTTTGTCGCTCCATCTGCATCCATCTCTACCCACTCAGTTAGTCCTGCTACTCCTTGTCGGGGCTGCTGTAGCAAGGTTTAATCCAAGAGGTTGGGTACCTCAAGGATCTTGCCCCTCATCGCTTGTAGTTTGCCTAACTACAGCTCGATGTCTCCCCACTTTCGCTCAAGTGGTGCATGTGCACTCATGGCACAATCATCGTCCATCAAAACTTCCTTCTTTGCCTGTGCTGGCGTTGCCTTAGTCTCGGAAGATGCTCCCTTACTCTTCTTCCTTGGGCATTGGGTTGCATAATGACCCAGCTCCCCACAGTGGAAGCACTTGATCTTGGAGAGATATTTCTTCTTCCGCTTCCCCCACTTTCCCTCAGATGCTAGGGCCACATCCTCCTCCTTCTGCTTGACCTTGATCCCTTTGTTGCTGCTATCTGTCTTCGATTGCCGTCTGATTTCTTTCTGGCAAAGAGATGCCCACATCTTGTCCCAAGGTGGGAGAGTCCCTCTGCCCAGGGTACTCTAAACACTTCCCAATCTTCTGAGACAGCATTCAGGGTTGTCCTCACCATGAGTTCCTGATCCGGTGTCGCTCCTATAGCAATCAATTGGTCTCGGATCTCATTCAGTCCTCCAAGGAAGGTGTCAATCGGTTGACCCTTCTCAATCTGATACGACCTCATTTGGTTCTCGAGCAACATTCTTCTCTGCACAGAAGTATGCTGGTAGAAGTTCTTGAGAGCCTCCCACATCTCAATTGTCATTTCCTTCTCAGCTATATGTGGTACCACATCATCCTTGACCCCGTCAAGGAAATGCACTTGGCCCTCGCCATCACCTCTTCATATTTGTCATTATCATTGGGGTCGACTGGGATAACTATAACCTTCAAGGTGAAGTTCTTTACACGATTCCTGTCAAGCACTGATAAGTTTCTAGCCTTCTAGACTGCGAAGTTCGATGCTCTGTCTAGTCTATCCTGGTCTCTTACCATGTAGTGCCATGACACTCCTCTACTTCCCTCCTAGAAGTTCTCTGTTCGACTCCTCTGAGTCTTTACTTCCCGTTGGGAAGTTCTCTTCTGTACTCCTTCTGGGTCCTGATTTCCCTCCTAGAAATCCTTCTGTCGCTTGTCAAGATTCCCCCTACTCTGATCATCTTGTGCAACTGCACTGTTGATCCAAGTTCCTCGGCTATAAACCCTAGTAACAACTCCTCTGGCCCTGCTCTGTCAGGTATTTTTCTGACTATAGTACCTCACCCGCTGTAATCTGCAATATTACTACAGCCTTCTAGACTCCAGTAACTGCCTCTCTGTGAACTCCGTCAGCCCCTCTTTGCCTCACGCTGGCTTTGCGTCACCCCAAATGGGTCTGCGTCAGCCCTGGGATGCCCTACAACAACCCTCTGGTCCTCTGTGTCAACAACGCTGGCCTCTCTGAGGCTCTGTGCAACTCCTGACTTCTTCTGCGTGGCTTTGGTTGGCTCTGCGTCACACTTCTTGGCTTCTGTGCTGCTAGAAACAGCTTCTGTCACCTCAGGACAACTGTTTTCTGCTGTTATTGCTCCGCTCAAATGATGTCTCTTAGTCCTCCTATGATCTGCAATCACGCTTTGATACCATGTTGAAGTTTCTAAGTTTACTTAGTTTAGAAGCCCTTCATGCACCTTTTCTGATTTATTCCTACCTACTTGTTATTTTTCTTTAACAAGTTATTTACAAAGTAAATATTGAAAATAAACACAAGTGCATGCTCAACATATTACAGATCAACAGCTAAAAGAAACAAGAACAAACACACCACATGACACCATTATTTTTGGACCAATGTCCCTGGAAAAACCTAGTGGGGGAAAACTGGTGCAACTATCTGAAGGTTTTCTTATTAAGCAATATCATAGTACAATCTGGGTGTCGAAACTGGCCTACCCAACAGAGAATTTCCTTAGCAGCTACACCTCACAGTCTGAGAGAAATCTGCTGGCTGAAACCCTAGAAAATCCTTCCGGCAACTCCTCAGCACAAAACTGCTCAGCAACCACAGCGTCTGCCCAATCTGGACTACGCCAACCGCTCTTTATCTTGGCCCTGCGTCAACCTTTCTTGGCCTACGTCAGCCCCAGGAGGCCCTGCATCAGCGTCTTGGGCATCTGCGTCAGACACAGTGGCCTCTCTGGTGCTCTGTGCAGCACTTCGCTGCCTCTGCGTGGCCCTACATGAGCCCTTGTAGGCTCTATGTCATTCTCCTTCACTGCTCTCCCGACAAAATCTCTGCCCTCTCTGTTTCTCTGTACTCAATGCCCCTCAGCTACTCTCTCAATCACTGATTTTATCTCTCTTAACAAACCCTGCTCTAGAGAATAGAATGACTAATCACTCTAGTGTACTCTTCAAGTGACCCTCAAGCCTCCTCTTATACTTTTCCTGTTGACATTTCAACGACCGAGATTAAGTCCCTAATCAATGACAAAGATTAGACCTGGCTTGATCCATGTCTTTTGTAATGATTAAAACTGGAAAACAGGAACCGTAAAAATTTTGGTTTTGTACTTACCTGAACTGCTATCTGATCCGGTGAAATTGATGATGCTGCTACTGCTCTGCTCCAATTACCGGGAGACCAATTCCACCCAGCCAGACTGAGCAGAGACGGGCTGCTCAATCCAGTAAGCTTCTCACAGAAGCTCACTGTCCCCCGTGCCCAGAACCTCAGACGGATTAAAGCTCTTCCAATGGCAGACAACTCTCACTGTTGAATTCCTCCTCCTGGTTTCTAACTCCGTTCTTCAAACCCCCGTTCTCGGTTCAGATCTCCGGTTTTTAATTGCGGGCTTGGCGGTGGCCGCCCTACTACCTGCAGCCATCGCCTTCCCTCCTCCCAACACGCCTTCCATGCATTTTGCGACCCTCAAATATTTATCCCTCTGCTGTCTTATGTATTTTGTTACATAGCCCGTTTGGTTTTTGCGTCCCCTTTTATATAAGGGTTTCTTTTTTTTAGATTTTATTTTTATTATAAGTTTATTTTTATATATTATAAAGTTCAAAATTATATTTATTATAAAGTTTTATTCAATTATTATTTAAAGTTTAACTCTATATCGTTTTAAAGTTTATCATATCTGTTTTAGTATAAAGTTTAAAACTTTATATTAGTTGATTAGTTTAGATGGGTCGTTACATACACTCCTCCTTCAGAAAACTTCGTCCCGAAGTTAGAGTTTTTATCTTATCTGATTACTTATGATAGTAATTAGTACCCCTTCCTTAGATTATATTATTATTATTATTATTATTATTATTATTTTTCAAGAGACTATAAAATTAGAGTTTTAGGTTTATGATTTTAATGGATAATCTTACCCTACCCAGGTACCCAAGCTATTCAAAATCATCCTATCCTTCCTAATCTCTTCCGCTCCCATCCTATCCGTCCTCTACTGGAGTATGTCATGGCGTCAATTTTACTGACCTAACCATTCATAAACTCTAAGGTGACAGCGTCGGTTATACTGACCTAATTCCCAATAGGCATCCGGCAATCACAATCACATGTCTACGAGAGCGTGATTCACACAGTCCTCCCATGACTCCAGGATTCGGAGGATAAACGGTGGGCAACACCTCCACCCCTCCCAATAGAACTTAGGGTTAACACCCTATCATAGAATCACTTGGAGCTTTAATTGTTCTGAGGTTCTGTCATCACGTGGTCATCCCGGTAACTGTTTATTATCTGCAATCATACACTTACCCATGCATTCGTAAAATGTGCATCAACATATTCAAAATAACTCATGTATTATTCACATATGATACTACAGTATAACATATTTTTACCATTTTCTATGCATGTCTTTTGACTTCCATCTAAAATGTATTCACTTCTTGATTTCTATTCCATTGATCATATTGACATGTATAAACAAAACAGATTTACAATATCTTAATTTCTATTAGAAGTAAAATCCTTTAACTGTTTTAACTTTCCTTTGACAACTATAATTTAATAAAATGAACCACATATATCGTTTTGGTATCCATGTACCAGCAGAAGTTAAACATATATTATGTCACAAAATTTCACGTTTATCTATAATCGTTCAAAATGTTTCTGGGTTTTTGATTGTAGTGAAGTAAAATATATACTAAACATAGTTTAAAGTTCTTCAAAATTGACATAGTCTCGGGTATCTTTGACATATGTCCTCTGTATTTTCCCAAGTTGCTGATCCAGGACTATACTTGTCCCATTGGACTTTAACTTGGTCCACCAGGCGGTTCCTGAGCTGTCGAACCCTACGTTCCAGAATACGTAAAGGTTCGACCGATATGACTCCCTCGTCTAATACCTGCAATTCCTTCCATTGAAGGTTATGAGATAGATCAGCTATATAATGTCTTAATACAGAAACATGAAATACATTATGAATTCTATGCAGGTGAGGTGGCAGGGCAAGACGATAGGCAACAGGTCCCACTCTTTCCACGACTTTAAATGGCCTAATAAATCGGAGTGATAAATTTGTCCCTTTTCCGAATTGAATAGTACTTTTATTGGGTCTGATACGGATGAAAACTTGATCCCCTACTTCATACCTCCTATCAGTTCTGTGAACATCAACATAACTCTTTTGTCTATCCTAAGCTTTCTTTAATCGTTGTCTAATTTGTCTTACCTGCGCTTCCATTTCATGGATTAATTCTGGTCCTATTATCACTTGATCTTCTAACCTGTCCCAACTTAACTGTGTTCTGCAAGGTCGGTCGTATAAAGCTTCAAATGGAGGCATTCCAATCGAGCTGTGGTAACTGTTGTTGTATGCGAATTCGACTAAGGGTAAATTCTTTTCCCAGTGTGATTGCTGATCCATCACATACATTCGCAACATGTCTTCAAGTACTTGATTTACTCTTTCAATTTGCCCATCAATCTCAGGATGGTAAGCAGTGCTTAAATTTAGCTGAGTACCTAAGGTTGTTTGCATGCAAGTCCAGAATCTAGAAGTGAATCGCGAATCT
>APFE031160595.1:15765-60430 GCA_000404065.3 Pinus taeda
GAATCTCTATCGGATATAATCTTTTTAGGTACTCCATGAAATCTGATAATTTCATTTATGAATACTCGAGCTACGTCAGCAACATCATAAGTGTCTCTCACGGGGATGAAATGGGTGCTTTTTGTTAATTTATCCACCACTACCAAGATGGCATTGTGTCTTTGAGAAGTAAGAGGTAGACCAGTGATAAAGTCCATAGAAATGGTCTCCCATTTAGACATTGGAATGTTGTGGGGTTGTAAGAGGCCCGCTGGGTGACAATGATCTGCCTTTACTTGCTGACATTCCAAACATTTTGCAACAAATTGAGTGATATCGCGCTTCATACCTGACCAAAAGAAGAGTTTCTTGGTGTCCGCATACATTTTCCCTACTCCAGGATGAGCACAATACACTGATTTGTGGGCTTCCCCAAGAATGGTATCTCGAAGATCTTTATCATCAGGAATAGACATTCTTCCATGGAATCGTAAGATCCCATCGTTTTCTAGTTCATATCCCTCAAATTTAGATTCTTTTGCCCTTTTACCTTCAAGACTTACTCTCACTTTTAAATACCAGCTGTCTTTTATAAGATGATCCAGTACTCATTGTCTTAAGTCTACTTTAATAGGTATGAGAGAAAATATCCGAGGTCTTCTGCTTAAAGCATCTGCTACTACATTTTCTTTTCCCTTAATGTATGATATTCCGAAGTCATATTCACTTAGGAATTCACTCCATCGCCTTTGCCTGGCATTTAAGTCTCTTTGGGTGAACAAATATTGTAGACATTGATGGTTGCTTTTAAGTGTAAAACTTCGTCCCACTAGATAGTGTCTCAAAATCTTTAAAGCCAGCACTACAGCGGCCAATTCTAAATCGTGAGTAGCATAGAGTTCTTCATGAGGTTTTAACTTTCTGGAAGCATATGCTATCACTCCTCTATCCTGCATCAACACTGCACCCAGCCCTTGTTTGGATGCATCAGTACATACTGTAAAATCTTTGTCCATATCTGGGACTCTTAGTATCGGTGCACTGGTGAGTAGTCTTTTGAGTTCAGAGAATGCTTTTCTACATTCCTCGGTCCATTCATACTTAACACCTTTCCGCTGAAGGGTTGTAATTGGCTTTGCGATTTTGGAGAACCCCTCCGTAAATCTTTAGTAATAACCGGCTAAACCCATAAAGCTTCGTATCTCACTTGCATTTTTCGGTATTGGCCAATCCATGATCGCTTTTACCTTCTCAGGATCTACTGAAATCCCTTCACCTGATATGATGTGTCCCAAATAATGAATCATTTCCTGAAAGAATGAACACTTGGATAGCTTTCCATACAACTGGCGTTCTCTAAGACAGGACAATACTATCCGCAAATGATCTTCATGCTCTTTCTTATTCTTGGAATAGATGAGAATATCATCTAAAAAGACTTGCACAAATTGATCAAAGTATTTACGGAAAACACTGTTCATAAGATTCATGAATACTGCTGGTGCATTTGTTAATCCAAATGGTACCACGGTAAATTCATAATGTCCAAAACGTGTCCAGAATGCAGTTTTGGAAATATCATTTTCAAAAATCCTTAGCTGATGATACCCTGATCGAAGATCAATTTTTGAAAAGACAGCAGCTCCTTTCATTTGATCGAAAAGATCGTCAATTCGAGGCATAGGGTATTGATTCTTTACTGTAGCTTGATTCAAGTCTCGATAATCTATGCATAATCTTAAAGATCCATCTTTCTTCTTCACAAAAATTACAGGAGCGCCCCAAGGTGATGTACTGGGCCGAATATGCCCTATATTCAATAGTTCCTTCAATTGAATTTGCAGTTCCTGAAGTTCTGGAGTTGTCATTCTATAAGATGTTTTAGAGATTGGTTGGGTACCTGGTTTTAATTCAATAGTGAGATCTAGCTCTCGTACCGAAGGTAATCATGGTAACTCTTTTGGAAATACATCCGGGAATTCGGCTAACATCGGATATTGTCCTAAGGATGGCCCTTTTCCTTTGCTTACCTCTTGAATTACATAAGCCTGACAACCTTTCCTTAAACAACGCTTCATTTTCATCGCTGAAATGTAGTGCAAAGATACTTTCCTTTTGATTCCTTGAATTTGAATTACTTCTCCATCATCATTCATGCCTAGAATTCTTTTCCCATAACAGTCTACCCAAGCTTGGTGACCTTCCAGCCAATCCATACCTATGATAAGGTCATACATTCCTAAGGCTGTGACATAAACTTTTAGTTTAGTCGTATAGACCCCTAAATCGATTTTGCATTGATCCACACTCAAGCCCACAGTTTGGAGTTCTCCTGAGGCCATTTCCACTTGATGGAAATCATTTTGTCTACGCACTGCCAGCCCACATTTGTTTAATGCATATGACGAAATGAAACTATCTATGGCACTAGTATCAAATAAGATTTTGAGTTTTATACCATTGATAGTACCTGAAGATTCCACTACAGTGGATTGATGTGCTGCTTGGTCGTGGTCGACTACTGCATGAATTCTATAATTACCTCGATTGTTTGATATTGGTTCCTTTCCAGTCCTATGCAATATATTCAACGAAGCTTCTGGGCAGTCACGTTGAAAGTGCGGTCCCCCACATCCCCAACAATTAAGTTGCGCTGATCCTCTTGAGTTAGGGCATGAATTCCTAGAGAACGAGCTTCGTCCTCTCGTGTTGATTCCCCTCGAATTTCTTCCTCCACTAGCGGTCCCTCGAGATGCCCATGGACTGATGTTTGATGATCCTGCGGCTATAGTGTTTACTGCCATGGGAGCTCTTGTCCCTATATTTCTTGGGGTAAACCTGTTACCGTAAGGTGGCCTTGAGCTACCTCCTCTAAAGAAGTTCCGGGGAGTCTTTCCTGGAAATCCTGATTGTAAAGGCCCTGCCGGCCCCATATCTTTTTTGATTCCTAGGTGCTCTTCTGCATAACGACCACATTCAACCGCCTCAACTACTGATGACGGTTTCCACATGCTTACCAATGCTCTAATGTAAGGGTTTAACCCAAATATGAAGCGTTCAGCTTGACGTTCATCAGAGTCTAAGTAGTGAATGTATTTTACAAGCTCCATAAACCTTATCTCGTACTCTTCCACTGTTTTATTTCCTTGAATTAATGTATGAAAGGCTCTGGCTAGCTGTTGTTGAAAGTATGGAGGTAAATACTTTGCGCGGAACCTTTCCTCAAATAGTTCCCAAGGGACATTATCCGATGTAAGGTGCAGCTGCTTTTCCAGATTTCCCCACCAAATCAAGGCACTTTCCTTTAGTTGAAACATGGCAATTTTTGTTTTTGCTGAAGAAGAATATTCTCTTAACCTAAAGCATCTGTTCATTCCTTCCAACCATGCTTCAGCGCGTTCACCTGCTCAGCCTCTTGAGAATTCTGGGAGTCTGATTTTCTAAAGCTCCCTAGAAATGTCCTCTTTCGATCGTTTGGGGTAAAAATTCTTTGGTTCCGCTGAACTGGTAGCCAAATGTTGGAATTCCTCTTTGGTTTTAGCCTTAGTTGATTCTTTTAATGTTGGAATTCCTCTTTGGTTTTAGCCTTAGTTGATTCTTTTAATGTCTCCAATAAGGCTTCCAAAGAGTTCATTATCACAGTCAACTCTGGCGCTGGGGCGATTGATGTTGATAATGGTCTTGGTGGTGACGATGGCGATGGTGGTGGCGATGGGAATGATGATGGCGACGGTGGCGGCCTTAATGGTGGTGATGCTGCCCGATCACGTCGTCGTCGCTCATAAGTCCTTACCATTGTAATGGTTCCTGAACATATCACAAAATTTTATAAAAATTTCGAGGTAGACAGTTGAATTTTAACATATAGTTTCTTTTGCAACTTCACATTCATAAATGGGTATAGTTTTGCTATTTTTATCCACTAGGCGGATCTTACTGGTACCGAGGTCAAGGAGGGTGGTCTCGCGACCTCCTTGTCCTAATGCAGGGTATTCTATCCTAATATGAAGAATGCAATAGTGTATGGTCATTAGCTCCTAAGGTAGATCATTGAAAATTTATTACTAAATAATATTCACAAAATGAAGATGTTTAAATGCCTTGTTATAATGAATATTGGCAACATACCCGTCACACCTTGATCTAGTTATTATTTTTAAAGAAGGACAAACATATTTATATTTTTGAATATATTACTGAGACATGGATAAAACCTATAATATATATATAAATGAAGGATTGTTCTGGTTCCATATCAGTTTGACTTTTATCCGGGAAATTTACCATAGACATGTCATGATTAAAATCTAGAAGAGATACAATTCAGTAGTCTACCATACCATGAATGTAGGTTGGGGTCAAACTGAAGGGTAAATTCAGACCAATAGTCAATATTGTACAAAATGTAGGTCAGTGGCCTACATATTGTAATTGATCAGGCAAGGTAGAAAATGGGTTCTTTTAATGTTTCTACAGTATCATATTTTGAAATTTGAGTGACCGAGGACCAAAGGCACTATTATCAAGTAAGGATGGTTTAAAATTTATTTGCAAGGTCAACTGTCCATTTTAAAAGGTCACATGCGGCAACAGCAAGTGAATCCACCAAGGCTTTATGTTCCCTAGGGATAGCTTATCTTTATAATCTTCAAGTATTGTTGAATCTGCAAAGCCATATAAATTGCCAAACTCTTCATCTTTATAGCCCAACTTATTCCAAGCACCACGATCATCTTTGACTTAAGGACTTATATCAGTCTCCCTATATAGGATGGCAAAGGCTCCTTCCTGAACTGGGATTTTGGCATTTAGACAAGTCCATTTGTATATTACCTCCTAAATTTGGCAGACCATTTTCTGGACAAGAGTATACCCCAAGAATCCGGATTATCTACTACAACTACATCCATTGAAAGAGGTAAAGCAAGGTGGTTTGCCAACCTCACTTGCAAGTATTTAATAATACCGCAAACCTCGATGTCTCATGAATATACATAAAATTTTGTGTGAAACCTGAGAATTTCCCTTTCCCTTAATATGACTGTTTTATCCTGGTTGGCATACCTTGATTTTGGTAACATAGCTGATAAAAGCATGAAGTCATATGATTAAACATAATATGAACATTCCAAATGTAACTCTGACCAAATAGTTGAGACAAAATAATTCTTTAAGAGTCATTACAGGATATCCTACAGCAAAATATTATATTGTTCTCAAACTGCAGCCTAACAATTCATTAAATATTTTAAGGGCGGTTAATTTTGTTGCCAGAGATTTAAAAGACTTGAAAATTATTATTATTATTATTATTTTTTTTTAAGCCCACGTACAAAATCTAAGTCCTATTTGGGTAGCTTGTACTAGCTTTGGGTTAATGCATATAATAACAAAAATAATTCTGCTGCCGTAAAAAGAATAAATTCACTTATTGCAAACACTAGTGATCTCGGCTTTGCACAAAGGTGCAAGATTTTGTGGTATTAATAGCCATCCTTCAATACAACTTATTGAAGAAAACTGCTACTTTACTCGGCTGCTTTTACAAGTGGTTATATAGGAAAAAGTGTTTAACCAGGAAAAAGCAGGGTTCAAAGTTGAAAAAGGATCACAAAAAGATGGCTACATATAAAGAGCCCCTCAAGTTACATGACAAATCACTATTTCTTCAGTTTCCACTGTTTAGCCCTCCTTAGATATGTTTAATGCCCTATTTATCTTGAGCAAAATGTAGACAATGGTTCATCTAATTGTTAAGTTTATTGTGCACAGGAGAGAAATTAATGGTATTATGCAGCTATGATTCAAATAAATGCTAAAAGTATTTGCATCTATTATCCAATCATTCTTCAAATTGCATTCAAATGCAGAAGAAAGGTAAGTGAAAACCTTTGAGTCATTTGCATTCAACTGACAATTTGTCATCATAAAATTTTATTTGTTCAACGACTATTTGTCTCACAAAACTTTAGACTGCTTGCTACAGTGGAAACTGATAACTATGTTGACTTGTTGTAGCTGCAGAATTTCCTGCAAGTGTGTGGATGGTAAATAGGATTTGGACAAGTTACTTCAGGTTTTCAGAATAAGCTAGTTGGTGAATTATGTACATTTGGCATGAATGGATGAAAAATAATACCCCTTTCACAGCTCTCATGACTGCTATGTCCTCATTCCATTGCTTTTACTAATTTTTAAATTAAGGTTTAATTTATTATTATTATTTTTTTTGAATTGCTGCATATATATATATATAAAAAATGAAATCAGTACATCGCGAAACAGAAAAATGTGATCACATGATCAATAGGGATCCTCGGAAAATCTCATCCGATGAATGACACAAAAAAACGTAGAATTTTGTTTCAATTGATAAAACTCGACACATTTTTTTTTTTTTTTAAAGTACATTGTCAAACGCAATACAGATACTAATTAGCTCCAGCATTCTCCCCCATTTCGAAATGTCGGTGCTTCTAAAAGAAAAACAAAACAAAAAAACGCGGGATGTCAGCGGATTCAGAACCGTCTTAACTTAAAGCCCTCTTTGTTCTGCTGGAAATCGAGTTGAGACAACCGAATCGCCTCCGCTGGTCGTGGCCCAACGGTGGGTGGTGGTAATGGGTCGGGGAAGGTCACGGGTTCAACCCCACCACCACCCGTCCCACATATACATGGTTTGTCGAACCTCCGCACCACAGACCAGACGTCCTCCACCGTTGCTTGAATCCATCGCACGCTTTCGAACCTCCGCACCACGGACCAGACGTCCTCCATTGTTGCTCGAATCCACCGCACGACTACGGAAGAGAACTGGCTGTCGCTAATGGCATGTTTGTGACATCGTTCCACCACTAATGCTTGTATGTCTGTGGTTTGTCGAACCTCCGCTGGAGACCATGACTGCGCAAAGGGAAAACAATGACAAAACAGTGATCGGGAAAAAAAAAAAACGTTATCGAAATCGCTCAATATACTAAGGCCAATAAATCAAAGCGTTCTAAAAATAATCTGAAATCATTTCATCGTTTTTAGAATTCACACCGAGCGGTTCTGGTATGACGCCAAGACTGAGCACTGGTATATGTAAGGTCATGGGTTCAAACCACGATTCGCCCAAAATTTTAATGGTTTTAAGATTGCGCGTTCCATATCATGGAAGTCGCGGGTTCAATACTCGAAACTGCCAATTTTTTTTTAAAAGAAGACAGAAAACCTGCTAAAGAGTCGCGGATATTTCTAGTTTTTGTTTAATCGAAGCTCTCCATTAATTAAAATCAAGAGTCCTCAACTTCTGAAAACGTGTCATTGGCACTGTAATAAAAATGCCGTAGAGAGCTCCTGCACCCAGGGTTTAGAAAATGACGGTTCCACAGAGTAATAATCTGCTGGTGGTGAATGAATCAATCCTTCTATCTCGATAAACCGCAGATTTTGAGGCATTTCTTTCCTCATTTAACCATTTTATCTTTCAAAACCGAATCAAAATAGTATGATATTGGTATAAATTAGCGAATTTTCATATATATATATTTTTTGTTTGCTCTAGGCGAATTTAGTAACTATGGTCCAGACTAAGCCAATCACAGGAAAGTGGGTTAATAAGGAACAAAACTTGCAGAAACACAGGAATAACGAGAACCCTGGTTTTTAACTACGCTGCAGAATTTTAACAGAGCAAATATATATATTTTCAGTTGTGTAGGGCCTGTGAGGTCCCGAAGGGTTTGAAGGACAGGCTCTGATACCATGTGTAATGATTAAAGCTCTTCCAATGGCAGACCGCTCTCACTGTTGAATTCCAGACGGATTAAAGCTCTTCCAATGGCAGACCGCTCTCACTGTTGAATTCCTCCTCCTGGTTTCTAACTCCGTTCTTCAACCCTCCCTTCTCGGTTCAAATCTCTGGTTTTTAATTGCGGGCTTGGGGGTGGTTGCCCTCCTACCTGGAGCCACCGCCTTCCCTCTTCCCGACATGCCTTCCATGCATTTTGCGACCCTCAGATATTTATCCCTCTGCTGTCTTATGTATTTTGTTACATAGCCCGTTTGGTTTATGCGTCCCCTTTTATATAAGGGTTTCTTTTTTTTAGATTTTATTTTTATTATAAGTTTAATTTTATAAAGTTTAATTTTATATATTTTATAAAGTTTAAAATTTATATTTATTATAAAGTTTAATTCATATTTATTTTGAAGTTTAACTCATATTCGTTTTAAAGTTTATCATATCTGTTTTAGTATAAAGTTAAAAACTTTATATTAGTTGATTAGTTTAGATGGGCCGTTACATCTTTTGGACCATTCTAACACAGATTCATATTAATACACAATAATGTTTTATTTTCCCTAAGTTTATTATTAATTATTTTAATATCACCTAATCTGTTTAGAATCTGCCCAAACCCTTTCCGGTTATTGGAGATCTCATGTGCCCCAACCTCTCCACCAAATTTCGTGGCTAGAGCACATCTAATGCTACCCCAAATCAACACACTAAAGGGCAAATGTTAGGATAAGGGAAACAAATGGAGTCTTAGCCCACTATCACCTCAGCTAAGGCTCCCTTCTATTTTTGGACTTTCACTGATGGGAGGAGACTCGGTATATTATAGAGTCACCGATGAAGGTTAAGTCAATGAAATGATGTGGACTGACCCAAACAATCCCTTTCCTGGGAGAGTTAGAAGGATAAGGCTTGCTTTCTTTTTAAGCAATGTTCAATGTCTTCTAGGTAAAGGAAGGGAGGATTCAAGGGTTGGGTTTATGGGATATGGCTTATGAAGGAACCTCCCAATCCCTAGAATCTTTTTTGTAATTGGTATCCTAGATGGTTCTTGAAGAATTATCTTTTCAAAGGAATGGGACTACACGAGACCAAGTGGGCCCGATCTAGGATAGGGGGGAACGCGTATAGCAACCATTGATGTTCTTACCCTAGACAAAGTGGGGAAAGGATCAAAGAAATAATTCTCACTTGAAGGTGTTGATTTGATCCTATGAGGTACAAGCCTTGGGGATGCTAAGGTAAAGTTTGATCCCGGAGCTATGGCTTAGATTTTCTCCCAACTTCACCGTCAAAATGGATTCAAAATTGGAGGAGACCTTGAGGAAACACCAGTGCAGGAGACCCTAGAGGCTAGGAGATCGAACTTTTTAGAGGACTCAGGAAATTGATGCCCTAGGCGCCCTAATTTTGCTAGACCTGGAAGAAAGTGAAAGAATGTGGTTTTTGCTGACCAAATTTTGATAGATTAGTGCCTTAGTCTTCGGGGGAATGGAGTCTATGATTAATATGAGGAGGATTTATTGATTTCCAGTCAAGGAGGCCTCAAGCCCACTTTGTTAGCCCTCTAGGTCAAGGAGAAGCAATCCTGTAGCTTTTATACTTTGATGTACAAAGGAAATGGCTTATCAAGGTCAAATTCTTTGATAGAATTACCCCTAGGAGATTTCGTTCATATTACATGGCCCATACATTGAGAGAGGTTATAATAGAGACAAAATTCCACAATTTTAGGCTAAAAATGCATGCAACAATTAGCCCTAGAATAATGAAAATCCTAGTCCAATGTATATGACAAAGTCAACAAGAATAACATTAAAAGCATGACGTAAAAAAATGTATCCAACCATTCACAATTGACAAGAGCGAAGCTCCAAGAGAAGACAGACCAATATCCACACATCAAAATTCATCCATAAAGCTCCAATTCATCCTCTAGAAAAGGTGGCAAATTCTCAAGAAAGAGAAAAGATCCAATCCAAAGTGATGATGAGAAAATGAGTTCATCTCACTTGTATTTATACACAACTTAGGAGTTTGAATTAGCCTCCTTGGCCTACATAAGCCCCAAAAATAAAATAATGTTCTAATAATTCAAATTTTAGGGACAAGCCCACCAAACTAGCTCATAAATGAAAAAGTAAGCCTCTCAAGAGGTCAAATAATAATCTATGCATGTCGTAGGGCCCTCTAAGAGGCCTAATGAGATCCATGGGTTCCACAATAAAGAGTAGGACCCTCAAAAATAGTGGACAAGGGGGTGGCCCCTTGTAATAACCTGTGGTGCTCCAAATGACATGTGGGGGCACACAAGTGTCCTCATGGGTCTCCAAACAAGTCGAAGATGCCTATATATCTCCTATAAGGGCTAGGATTGATGGCGTCGGAGTCTTGGATCAGGTGCATCTTCCTCATCTAATAAGTGAACCACAAGCAATCTCTGAAAAGCTGTGGGGATCCATGAGTGTTGTATGTTGCTGTGGAGGCCCATGGATCTCAATGCACACCCTACAAGTGCCAATGTAGCCCTCTGAAGTATTAGAACTCTGTATAGGGAAACCAAACCCAAAATGGAGACAATCTTCAATCATGCATAAGATCCAATGCGTCCCCTAGCCTTCCACTACAACAAGTCATTAGAGAAATTGAGTAAATAAGCTTACCAAATCACGAACCACAGGTGGGGACTTCATAATGGCCTTCCCTTCCATAATGGCCTTGTGGATGTGCAAATGTCTCCTAAACTCCAAATGGGGTTAACCAATAATCCTATTAAGTGGTTTCTACTTCTAAAGTGGATAATATAGTCAAGGTACATCCTTCAAAAGGTGGTGGCATGTGGTAGATAGGTGAATCAAATAGGGAATGAAAAGGGAAGCCCTAGGTCACACGCTAGGGTACAAGGGTAGCTAATAAGAGGGAAGCCCACACTTGGGTTTATAATGTATAAGAGGGAGCAATCATGGTACATGAGGTGCCCCGACCTTGATTTTTCCAACCTTCTTTACCTTACTTTTGCCTTTTTATGATTTTCTTTGATAAACTACTCGGGTCACAAGGAGTAAGAGCATGATGTATAAGATGTAGCAGTGAATACCCCCTTTAAAGGTAGGGCAGTTCATTTCCCACCAGTGGTTGGGACAATCATGGGTTCCTATATGATGAAGGGGGTTCATAGAACCTGTAGGAACCAGGGTGATGGCCATGAGGATGGGGTAGAGCTCATGTTTTGGCTTTTGCCCACATGCAAAATGTGTTTGTCCTGGCCATCTTTTGCATTTTGTGGTACATTTTCCTGTTGAATGTGGCCAAATATGCTTTTATCTTTCGTTTTAGCTGCATCAACCTCCGAGCTTCATTCTAGGCCATCACCCAAGGTGTGGGCAAGGGGAAGGGGCAAGTTAACCCTATGTGGACCCAGAGGAGGAATGTGGACCCAGGTGGGAGAAGTAATGAAAGAGAGTAATATAAGCGGATAAGGAAGCGGGACCATGAGACCAAAATCAGGGTTTCCCATCAAATACTATCCCTAAAGCCAAACGATCAATAAAAGAGATCCCATGAGACTAGGATGCAAGGTTAATATCCAAAAGGGGGCTAGGGAGCAAGGGCACAAACATAGCCCATTCTTTTCGCTAAATCCCCCCATTAATCCATGCCCAAGAGTGTCCATGATAAGCAAACTACAATACTCAATTACCAAATGATGAGGCATACCTTTAGGTTCGAGAGGCCCACCTTCAAACATACAATCATGGCAAATGGGCGAGGGACCACATGGCTAGCTCAAGTGGTGGAGAAATGGCACAATGTGCTAGTTGGTGGCTACAAGCGGCTGTTAGTTGTCACTTGAGAACCATCTTGGAGAAAAAAAATATCTCCTGGGGATATCACTCACAAAATGGTGGGCAACATCTGGCTCCAACTGCGACGTGATTTCTCGAAGAAGTGGGCGGAGCTACTCAAACGGGAGGTCACAAGAACTCCAACAATCTCTTGGTTAATGTAGACTTGTCAGCTGCACATCTAATATATGGAAAAATAAGGGGCAACATGCTTTCGCGGCATCTCATGATCGCACATGCCATATGTCAGGCCATAAAATCAACAGACAATAAAATATGTAGATATGCACGTATTTACCATGAGAAATATCATATAATGTTATTTCTAATGCAAAAATCATCATGCAATGCATCCTACCCTAGCACGCATGTGTCAAAGCTATTATTAAGTGTAATCATAAAGCCAATGCAACTAGCATATCATCAAGTCAATATAAATATGCTTGCCTATATGATTACTCATGCAACAAACCCCAAAGCGAATGCAAACCCAAACACATGGAGGATGTTGTGGGCGGGATGTGGGAAAATATGATGCCCACACATGGATGATTATGTGGGAAGAGGTAAGAAAAGGATATAATCTAGTTCATGAGATCTTCTCTTGCAACCAAAATATAGAGATATCAACAACTAGGCTCGTAAAATTTTGATGGATGCCAACCTCCAGCATATCACTTCCACCATTGTCCTTATTATTTACGTAATGGTTTACGGCCTTCATTGGGTTATGATTAGCAAGAAAGGGAGGCAGATGAGATGGAGAAACACAAGTAAGTTGCACATGATGATTACACTGGAGAGGGGAGACTATGGAGTGATCAAAACCCTAAGGGTGTGTCCGAGGAGGAAAGGGATAATCAATGAAGGGCTTTTCCTTGACACTATACTCAGGAGGGGGGAAGGGCTCACAATTACTTGAGAGGGTGGAGGGAATCCCTTGATGAAGACTCAAGATAATGACCAATAGGAAAAAGAGAGGAAGAAGCATTGTATTCAATGGGTTTTGCTTTCCCAAAATCATAATCTAAAGGCTCAAGTGATTTGAACATAGAACTTACTCAGGAGAAGTGGGAGCCCTATCAATTTCCTTAGTATCAAAGGTTGGGTCTCTCCTAAAAGGAGAATTGATCACTTCTAACTGCCCCTCTTTATGCAAAGGAAAATGAAGATTCTCCTTCCCAAGGGTATCAATGGGCATGTCATCATAAATAGTGCTTGAGGGGAAGGGAGGACCAATCTCATCCTCGTCCTCCTTGTCAGTCTCGTAAATGAGAGCACAATCAAATTGAGGACCAACAATTTCCCATTTCTCATTTTCAATGTGGAAATAATCTTCACTGTCATCTTTCAAGGGCTTAATGGAGTCAACTTCCTCAAAGTTCTCAAAAGGAGAATCATTAGAAGTAATATCCTCAAGAAAGGTAAGGTTAGTCTCAACTTCAGCTTCCATAGACTCATTCTTTCCAACACGTGCATTCTCAAAATCATCCTTCTCATCATGCGGACCCAACAATGACTCATCTTCCTACTCATTACTTAGATTCTCCAAGTCTTGATGATGCTCGATGAAGGCTTCCTCTTAGATGCTTAATAGAGGGTATACTTGAAAGTGACTAAAAAAGCCATCAACGAACTCCTCAAAAGAAGAGATGCTCTTGGGTTCATGATCATGTAGCCATGAGTTATGACCACCGAGAGATCCCCTGAACAATAACATAAGGACATCTTGGTGAACCGCTTTCTCCTTTGAAATATATGCATTGGATCTTTCTACATGGTCAATTGCGAAGAGTGGATCACCATCAAACACTGGCACCCCATATACCATCCTTCCTGCAACATGATTAGGATGCCCAGGGATGCTAGCAATGTCCAAAGCGAGAAATTTATCAAAGAAAGACAACCTATTTGAGGTATACATGAAAAATATGTAGGAGTCGTCAGGGTGAAATTAAGGATGCCTAGAAAAATGTTGGCTTCACCCTACAAGCATCCACCTTAAAGTTCAATGAAGAACTAGGGCTTCGTTCTTCCAATGGAGTCGCCAATAATGATATGTCAATATGTCGTATGGGGAACAGAAGACACGTTTCACGTCCCCGACAACGGTGCCAAAAAGTTACCGCTCAAACTAGCAGGGGAACTAAAGGGCAAATCCTAGGCCAAGGGCAACAAATGGATTCTTAGCCCACTGTCACCTCAGATAAGGCTCCCTTCTATTTATGAACTTTTACCGATGGTAGGAGACCCACTATATTATGGAGTCACCAATGAAGGATAAGTCAATGAAATGATGTGGACTGACCCAAACAATCGCTTTCCTCGAAGAGTTAGAAGGATAAGGCTTGCTTGCTTTCTAAGCAAAGTAAAATGTCTTCTAGGGAAAGGAAAGGAAGATTTTGTTGAAATTCCATAACCGGAATCCCTACTTCAACAACCGATGATATTACTCCTATTTGTTAAATTCCTTTAAACAAATTACTTGCAGTGTCCTACGACAAATATCGTAATACATACATTGCAACCTTCACTTAATTAAATATTATGCAGAAACAAGAGACTAAGCAAGAGAGAAAATACAACACAGTGGACACCGTTATTTTTGGACAAATGTCCCTAGAAAAACCCAATGCGAGAAAACCGGTGCAACAGATCTAAGGGTTTATTATTATTGAGCAATAGTAAATTTTGAATACATCTCTGAATACCTCTCCGGTTATTTAGTTACAGAGAGAAATACTAGCAGAAAGATTTGTGAGATTACCTTACACAATCATTGAGAAAATCCCGGATGATCCGAACTCTGGATGAAGTGCCTTTGGCATGCCCTAAGCTTCCTCTGCGCAATCCTCACACAGTCCCTGTGTCAACCTCTCTAGGAATTGCGTTACTCAGTTTGCTGATTGATTTGCTACCTAGAGTCTCTGCTCTCAGTCTCCTAGTCTCACACCCCGGCTCCCGACTTCTGAAACTGACTCTCCCCAGCAAAATCTCAAACTCTCTCACCCTCTACGTGGCCCTTCGTGGCCCTGTGTCAGCCTCTGTGTCTGGCTATTGCATCGCTCTCTGCCTCTCCTTGTTGATGATTCTTAGGCTATGAAAATCTCTCTCTGGATGTTATCCCTGCCCCTCAACTACAAGAAATCTCCTTGATCAAAACTTCCTCTTGAGAATTTCTCACTTTAGAAATTCGATCTCTTGATCTCTTGGTGTATTTTCCAAATGACGCTCAAGCTCCCTTAAATAATCTTCTCATTAACATTCAACAGCCCAGACTAAAATCTAATCAATGATTAAGATCATTTTAGCTTGATCTTTGTCTTTCTTCTAGAAGTTACACCCACAATTAGATTAATACCCATTAATACTTTTAATTTCCTAAGTTTAGACTTAGGGTCCCATTAAATAAAATTAATTATTTTGATAAAAATGTCTCCGGGTGGAATTTCCCAAAACACTTTCTAGGTTCTTTGGAATACATGTACCCAAGCCTCCCTGCAAAATTCGACACCTAGAGAACATTTGATGCTACCCCAAATCAACAGATTCAAGGGTTAGGTGTGAAAAATCGGTGACCTGATTTCTACTTGAGCAAACTAATAATATTTCACCTGCTTGTTAAATTGGATGAACAAGTTACTTGCATTTTTCTACGGCAAATATCGAAATACATACACTGCAACCTACACAAAATTTAATTACTGCGGAAACTAAATACTACAATGGAGACAAATAAACACACACATCAACATAGTTGTTTTTGGACAATGTCCCCAGAAAAAGCCCATTGTGGCAAAACCGATGCAGCAGCTAAGGGTTTAATTATTATGCAGTAGTAATCTGAGTACAAATCGTTGGATGCCCAAACTAGCTAACCGATACAAAGAAAAATTGACAAGGAGATAGTGAGAAAAAATCTCACACTGTCTAGCGATCCGAATATGATCTAGGCTGTGGATGACTGGCTCCACGCTGGTTCTACGCAACCTCTGCGTCAACCTCTCTGGGGTCTCCGTCACCTCCTTCCCAGAATCGCCTCCTGTCTGGAACTTCGATCCTTTGGCCCTCTAGTCTCACATCTAGCTTTTGGCTCTGGAATTTGACTTCCGAATTGAATCTTGGACTCCCTTTGAAGCTTTGTGTTGCCTCTGTGCACTTTGTTACTTCTCTGAACCTCTCTCCATCTTCTCTACCTTGCACTCCCCAGATCTAGAAAACTTCCTTCGGCCTACTATACCTACCCCTCTCTCATTGCTTCGACTTTATTGAATCACTTTTGGCAACTCACAACTGCTACTTAGGAAATCAATTCTCTAGCAAAATCGAACTGCTCAAGTGTCATTCTCCAACCGCATCGAGCTCCTCATTATAATCTTTTGTTGGAGCTCCAACGACCAAGATTAGAACATAATCGATGGCTAAGACTAACTTGGAGTTTATCCTCGTCTTCTTCTAGAAGGTTTACACCCGATTTAATTAATACTCTTTAATTAACCAAATTTCCTAATTTTAGACTTAGGGAGCCATTTAAAAAAAGTCAATTATTTTAATTAAATTATCTCTAGGTAGAATTTCCAAAAATGATTTCTACGTTTTGGAGAATACATGTATTCTAGCCTCTCCACAAAATTTTGTGGCTAGAACACATTTGATGCTACAAAACTCAACACTACCTCTTAGCAAGGAATGTGTTCTTGTGCTGCAACTTACTGTTGCATCTACAGTGTGGAAAAAGTCTGCAAAAAAATCCCGATTTAATCCTAAAAACGCAATTTTTTGAACTAAACGATTTAATCCCCTGACTTTTTTGTGAGTTTTTCACAAAAGAAAAAATCGCGATTTTTTCTTTATACTCCCGATTTAATCGGGAGTTGACCCAAAAAGTCTGCCTCCCTTCCTAGGCCGCGAATAAAGAGGTCTCAAAGGTGAAAAAACTATAAATTGAAGCTTCCATCCATGCATTTTCAAGTTATTGCATTGTATTGTTTGTCATACTTCTTGCGAGCATAGTAGTCTCATTTGTAATCTGTTAGTTTTGGGGTTAAGATATGTTTTTGTTTTCCAAGGAAAAACATATTTTATATACTTCATATTTCTAGTTAGAAAGCAAAGTATACATTGGCTAAGCCTCCAGGCTTTCAATGATCCAAACTCTAACAACCACTGCCCCTTCAAAAGATTACAAAAGTACCAAAAAGACAGGCATACAACAGTCTTCCGTAGAAAGAACCCCACACCATCAAAAACATTGTTACAGTTATTGAATGCTTCCAGAAGAAACAACAAAGAGGAGGTCATGAAGATCAAATAACAACCTGTCCAAAAAAAACAAAACCATGCCTCAAAAAAGAACCCATTTTTCAGACAGGAACAAAGTACTTGTGAAATCTTGTGACAACAAAGATCCTTCCTGTAATGAGAGCACGTTTTGAAAGGGAATCTTCTTTAGTGGTGAACTCTTTGTAAATGTGGGGAAAGGTTATGTATCAGAGGTGGATTTTACCTCCAAGAGTTTTTGAATAATAGATGCCAAGGCTAGGTTAGTAATCTAACTCTACTATTTTCTCAGAAAATAAGCAGCTTGGAGTCATCAAGCGTTAATTTTCACATCTACTGTGATACTCTCAGTTAATTTTCATTGGACCTACCACTTGACACCTCATTACCCAAGCATATTACAATCTACTGAATAAATGCATGACTTATTTCTTAATACAATTAGGAAACAAAAATTAAAAGGGGAAGAGGATCTCAGTGACTGATTACTTGATGACTTTTATATGACACATGATATACATTTATTATATTTTTTGTTGATATTTTGAATCTTGAGAGTTGACACTCAAACAGGACTCAAAATTCGGGAGTTGATTCACTATTTTGATATGTGATGTAGCACTAGACTTCATATACATATTATATATTAGCTTACTTTACATGTTTATGTGGAAATGCATTTATTTGATGTGTGGATACTCTAGATGTTAAAAAAATTTTAAAAATGAATAATTTTGTGTTTTTTCAATTTTGCCGACTTTTTCAAAAAACTCCCGACTTTGACGAGTTTTTCAACTTTTGGACCCTTGCCGAATTAATCCCGACTTCGACTTTTTCCACATTGTTGCATCACTCTATCTCTACATCATCTCCAGTTGCGCTACTGATGTCTGGATCTACTGCCCATCAACCATTGCACAGCTCCGATTGTTGCATCCGTGTTGTTGTTGGCCCTGTTGAACTGCTGCCAACAATGCCTCTGCACTGCAACCTTCTCCATCTGTTGCTTCTACAACTGCAACAACTGCAATGGAAAAGCATCCAAAATATTAAACCAACTGTGGTCAGTATCATGCATCCATCGCCCAAATTCTGATTGTTGCTAGCCTCTGCGCTATCACTGAAGCCTCTAAGTTGCTACTTACTCTACACTATGCCAACTGCACTGCTGCCAACTTTGCTCTGTGTTGCTCAGTCTTTGATCTGCTACTAGCTACTGCATCTATCACTGTGGCACCTGACTACACCAACTGCCACTGGTCCATCCTGCTACTGCATGTCTTGGGCTCCTGTAGAAAGGTATTCGTTCATAAGGTGGACTTCCTCAAGAATATTGCCCATCTTGTAGTTCTCTGGGGCTACAACTCCAGATCGCCCCACCTCACCCCTGGCGGCATCTCGACAATCATGGAAAACTCTTACTCCAGACTAGAGGACAGACTGTTGATTTTTGCGGATGCAGCTTGCTGATCCTTCTTCTCCTCCTTGTCCTTCTTTCTAAGAGGACACGGAGTGTTGTAGTGGTCCATCTCACCACACCTAGAGCACTTGATCTTTGAAACATCCTTCTTCCTTCTGCGATGCTCTTGTTGCCCCTTTGATGTAAGGGCCACGTCCTCCTCTTCCTTCACTTCTTTCGCCCCACTACTGCTATTGCCACTAATGGTGGCCTTCACCAGATCACGCCTCATCTCTCCCTGCTGCAGATCAGCTCACACACATTCCCAATCTAGTAAGTTTTCTCTGCCCAGGATGCTCTGGATGAAAGCTTGCCAACCTTTAGAAACGTTATTCAGCGCTAATCATACAAACTCTGTAACCTAGGGCCCTAACCTACTAAAGCCAGGTGATCTCGAACTTCTTGAAGCCTCTTAAGAAAGGGGTCTATACGCTCCCCTTTTTGCATCCTCATGCATCTCAACTTCTCTTCTAAGTACATATTTCGCTGCTTAGAAGATCCTTTGTATAGCGTACCTAAGGCTTCCCACATTTGTTGGGTAGTATCCTTGCCAGCTATATGGGATACTACATGATCTCGAACCCCATCAAGAATGATCCTCTTTGTCTTCGCCATCTCAACCTTGTACTTTTGATCGAACCTGCATCGATGGGCACAACTACCACACTATTGACATAAACTTTGAGATCATGCTCATCTATAAGGTAGGAGATCCTAGCCTTCTAGATCACATAGTTAGAGGCTCCATCCAGCCGATCTTGATCTCTCAACCCAGCTGATGCCATCTCCCCAAAAATAAAGTCGAATTGCTCCCTCTTCTCCTCTGCCCCGTTGTTGCCTAGCTATTCGCACTCCCTTCTAGAGTGAGAAATTCCACACACAACTTCTACTGCTCTGCTTGGAAAAATTCGAACTTCTTGGCTAGAAGTTCTCTAAGGAAGAAATTTCCTCAGTATGTGCTCTTCTCTCCCATTGACAATATTTTCCCAGCAACTACTAGAAAATAACTATGTCCCAACTGAAGATCTGCTCTGCAAGGAAAAATACATTGCTCCCCTCTGCCTCTGGAAAGCTTTGATCTGGAGATCCCAATTTCTCTGTTGACTCTCTCAGAGAAATCGACTTCTCAAAATTTCGACCTCTTGGGCCAAGGATTGTGCTGCCTCAGGGGTTTCGAATTGCTACCTCTGCAATAATTTCGAACTCCCTCTTCCTTTTGGCAACTGAGCTCTTATGCTCATAATCTATGCTTTGATATCATGTGAAAAATCAGTTACCTGATTCCTATTGCAACAACCTAATAATATTTCACCTACTTATTAAATTACTTGATACAAAATTAATTTGAGTAAAAATCATTGGATTCCCAAACTACGTATCTGATACAAAGAAAAACTAACAAGAAGATAGTGAGAAAAAATCTCACACTGTATGGCGATCTGAATCTGATCCAGGCTTTGGATGATTGGCCCCACATTGGCTCTACATAGCCTCTTCATCAACCTCTTTGGGATTTGCATCACCTCCTTCCCGAAATATCCTATTGTCTGGAACTTCACTACTCTGGCCCTTCCATCTCACAACCTAGCTTCTAGCTCTAGAATTCAACTTCTTAGCTGAATCTCGAACTCCCTCTGAAGCTCTGCGTTACCTTGGTGTGGCCCTTCGCTACCTCTCTGAACCTCTCTTTGTCTTCTCCACCTTGCACTCCTTGAATCTAGAAAACTTCCTCCAGTCTACTATCCCTGCCCATCTCTCAATACTTCAACTTTACTGAATCACTTCCTGCAACTCACAGCGACTACTTAGGAAATCGATTCTCAAGCGAAATCGAACTGCTTAACTATCATTCTCCAACCACATCAAACTCCTTATAATCTCTCGTTGGAGCTCCAACAGCTAGGATTAGAACATAATTGATGGCTAAGATTCTCTTGGAGTTGATGCTTGTCTTTTTCTAGAAGATTCACAGCTGATTTAATTAATACCCTTTAATTAACTAGATTTCCTAAGTTTAGACTTGGGGAACCATTTAAAGAAAAAGTAAATTATCATAATTAAATCACCTCTAGGTGCAATTTCTAGAAACGATTTTTGGGTTTTGGAGAATACATGTATTCTAGACTCTCCACAAAATTTCGTGGCTAGAACACATCTGATGCTACAAAAATCAACATTAGGTTTATGGGATATTGCTTATGAAGAAACTTCCCAATCCCTAGAATCCTTTTTGTAATTGGTATCCAAGATGGTTCTTGAAGAATTGTTTTTTCAAAGGAATGGGACCACACGGGACCAAGTGGGCGCAGTCTAGGATAGGGGGAATGAATATAGCAACCAATGATGTTCTTACTCTAGAAAAGGTGGGGAAAGGATCAAAGAAAGAATTCTCACTTGAAGGTGTCAATTTGATCCTATGAGGTACTAGCCTTTGGGATGCTAAGGCAAAGTTTGATCCCAGAGCTAGGGCTTGGCTTTTCTCCCAACTCCACTATCGGAATGGCTTCAAAATTGGAGGAGACCTTGAGGAAACACCAGCATAGGAGAACCTAAGAGATCGAACTTTTGGACAGCTATCTTGTTGGGAAATTGATGCCCTAGGTGCCCTAACTTGGCTAGAGTTGGAAGAAGGTGAAAGAATGTGGTTTTTGGTGACCACCTTTTGGCAGATCAAAGGCAGTGGACAAGGGGGTGGCCCCATTTAATAACCTGTGGTGCTATAAATGACAAATGGGAGCATACAAGTGTCCTCATGGGTCTCCAAACAAGTCAAAGATGCTTGTAGATCGCCTATAAGGGCTAGGATGATGATGTAAGTCATGCCACATCATCATGCAAGTCCTAAATCATCTGCCAAGTCTATGGTGTAAATTTGGGGCCAGCTAGGCATGATGGATTAGGTGCATCTTCCTGGTCTAATAAGTGAACCCCGAGCAATCTCTAAATGGCTACAGGGATCCATGGAGTGTTGTTTGTTGTTGTGGAGGCCCATGGATCTCAACACACACCCTACAAGTGCCAATGTAGCCCTCTGAAGGATTAGGACTCTGTATAGGGAGACCAAACCCAAAATGGAGATCATTTGCAATCCTGCATAAGATCCAATGCGTCCCCTAGCCTTCTAGTACAATAAGTCATTAGAGAAATAGAGTAAATAATCTTACCAAATCATGAACCACAGGTGGGGACTTCATAATGGTCTGCCCTTCCATAATGGACTTGGGGATGTGCCAATGTCTCCTAAACTCCAAATGGGGTTAACAAATAATCCTATTAAGTGGTTTCTACTTCTAAAGCGGATAATATAGTCAAGATACATCCTCCAAAAGGTGGTTGCATGTGGTAGATAGATGAATGAAGTAGGGAATGAGAAGGGGCAGCCCTGAGTCACATGGTGGGGTACAAGGGTAGCTAATAAGAGGGAAGCCCACACTTGGGTTTATAATGTATAGGAGGGAGCAATCATAGTACATGAGGTGCCCCAACCTTGATCTTTCCACCTTTCTTTATATTCTTTTTTCCTTTTTATGATTTTCTTTGAGTAACTACTTGGGGCTCAAGGGGCAAGAGCACAGTGTATAAGATATAGCAGTGAATACCCCCTTCAAAGGTAGGGCAGTTCACTTCCCACTAGGGGTTGGGCCAATCATGGATTCCTATATGATGAAGGGGGTTCATAGAACCTGTAGGAACCAGGGTGATGGCCATGAGGATGGGGTAGAGCTCATATATTGGCTTTTGCCCACATGCTAAATGTGTTTGTCCCAACCATCTTTTGCATTTTGTGGTACATTTTACTATTGCATGTGGCCAATATGCTTTTATCTTTCTTTTTAGCTGCATCAACCTCTGAGCTTCATTCTAGGCCATGACCCTTGGTGTGGGCAAGGGGAAGGGGCAAGCTAACTCTACGTGGACCCAGTGGAGGAATGTGGACCCAGGTGGGAGAAGTTATGAATGGGGTAATAATGAGTGGAAAGATGGTAATATAAGCAGATGAGGGAGTGGGACCACACAACCAAAATCAGGGTTTCCCATGAAATACCATCCCTAAAGCCAAATGGTTTGTGAAAGAGATCCCACGAGACTAGGATGCAAGGTTAATATCCAAAAGGGGGCTAAGGAATAAGGGAATAGACTTAGCCCATTCTTTCTATTGAATCCCCCCATTAATCCATGCCCAGAAGTGTCCATGATAAGTAAACTACAATACTCAATTACCATATGACAAGGCATACCTTTAGGTTCGGGAGGCCCACCTTCAAACATACAATCATGGCAGATGGACGACGGACCACATGTTTGGCTCAAGTGGCGGAGAAATGGCACAATGAGCTAGTTGGTTGCTGCAAGGGGCTGCTGGCTGTCGATTGAGGACCATCTTGGAGAAAAAAAATTCTCCTGGGATATCACCTACAAAATGGTAGGTAACAAGCCCTAGATTGTGTACAAAACCTAAAGACCAAGGGTTAAGGTTTCTTCGAGGGAACCTAGTTAGGGTTTCCATATGACTAGGGTTTTACTTATGTTGTTGAAGGTTTTCAGATATCAATACCTATATCAATAGTTTTACCAGTAAACCCTAGAACCACTAACCCCACAACAGTTCATGAAGGACCCTTAATAAAATCTACCATACATACCTCAAGGTTACATACCTTTATCGAAGTGGTCTGCAATTCTGGATGCCATGGTTCCTTCATTGTTTTTCCTCAAGGTGAGCACCTTTACTATATTTATTTTCTCATTTTTCCCTGCTTTGGGAACAATATACTATTTCTCATCTATATTTATTTTCTCATTTTTCCCTGCTTCGAGAACAATATACTATTTCTCATCTACTTATTTATCAGTAATGCATAGATCTAGAGTATTGCTTTCCTTCAAAGAGATGATTGTCATAACATCATGACCCTACTTACTGCGTTTGGAATATCACCAAACTTCTCTTCTTCCGAATCCTCTTTGAAAAGGACAAGTCACTATAGGTGTAACAATACTTCTTATACCCAAGAATTTTCTTCAAGGTGTTAACTAATAATGACTAATAACAAACACAAAATTGTCTTGTGTTGATTTACTATTACAATGATCTTCCCACTGCCTGTAGTTGTCTTTCCTTCCCAACATGACCAAATCAATATGCAACTTATTCATTGATGTCTATACCCTAGGATTAGGGTTCGAAAATAGAGATCCTTGACACCTTTATAGATCAATAATTTCAACAATAATACCACTGTCAATTGAATGTACCTTTACAACTGTAGGTCTTCCTCACTAACATGCCCAAGTTTAACTTATATGTGTGTGTGTGTGTGTGTGCCACTCTTGTCACCGTAGAATGCACAGATTCTTCATGATTTCGTGGATCTCATACAAAGTCTGATACATGCCAGCGGATGCTATCACAAACAATGATCACTGTTGTCAGATGAACACACTCTCTAGAAAGGCCTAGAGTGCCTATGCCCAAATTGATCTAGGTCTCCTCTTGCGAATTTTGAGAGATAGATACACAGGTCTAATGAACATGATATTATGCCTGTAACCAAGCCTATAGGAGGTCTCGACTCTTTTCCACAAGATGATTGGAGCCTTCACTATCCAATATGACCTTCAAACCATGCTCAGGATTTGCACCTTGAAAACATCGAGGTAGGGAATGGATTTTTCGATTTGCAATGACACTTTCCTTTAGAATTTCGGCACCTTTGACAATGATTTACAAATATAACTTATGCACAAAATAACCCTCAATCAAATTCGTTCTAGGATCAATGGTATGCGTAGGTGACAGATAATTTTGGCTTCTTTTGGAGTCTTCTTTTGTAGCACTTATGCTCAGAATAATATCACAAACTTATCAGATTTCTGATGGCAGTAGAGACTCCTTTCTAGCTCTATTGATATGAAACATAAAGATGCTACAATAATTCGGACTATGCACAGAAGATTTCTCTCCTTTCTAGAGATATTATAGATGCCAAAAGATAGTCCTTCTATACCTTGCGATGCTCAAAAATAAATTCGCATATATACCAGAGATACGAAGATGCTCCATAAATTTAGATCATTGGGTGAGCATTGTAGACCTTGAGATCACTTTTAGACCTTCGCTCCTACATCAAGAAATGCGGCCTCCTTTGATCACATTGTCCAGCCTTTCATTCCACAGGAATAGACCTCTTTATGTAATCGTTCTTCTGTAGATGGGTCTGCGGCCTATAATTAGGGCTTATGGGGATGCCTAGAAAGGTTCGATCTTCTTGCCAATGAGAGTGGTCTTGAGTGGGCTCCTTCTTTACCTAATCGGTTGCTTGAAACATTGTGTAAGTGCCCTTCAAATGATCTCGGTCTTGTACTGTAGACTGTGGTCTTATCTCTGCAATTTAGGGATACAAGAAGTGCCCAAAAAATTTATCTAGGTGCCTCCACAAATTCGGCCTAGGGTAATTGACTTCCTTGACTAGATATAATGCCAAATTGATATTCTTTCTGCCCTTTGGGCTGACAATTATGGTATTTATTTAAATTGATTTCTCTTCAATCCACGACATTTTCTTGTGACATTATTATTTTATTTAGTTTCATTCATCATCAAGACAAATGTCAATAAGAAGATCACAATGCAAACACAAGAACACTAGATTGAGGCTGCTAGCCAGGGCCAAAACCTCTCCTAGAGAGGAAAATCCACAAAATATCATCTTATAGAACTTCAATGAATACTCCCTGTTGTCGTGCAAAGTGTCTAAGCACTGCGACAACGCTCAGACTGGGGGTTGACATACTAATTCTCGATCTCTCTGTTTAAGCCGTCTCCCTAGGCTAAGGGGGGTAGACCCTATGCGATAAAGGAAGACCAACTAATGAATCAACTGGCTTGGGAGACACAGCGGGGAAAACAAGCACTTGATCGATATTTAAAATTTGATTGAATCTTTAAATGCTTAAGACCAGTGCCTTCGCTAAATAAAGTGAAAACTGAGTAATTAGCTTGTTTTTTTTATGATTTTATGATTTTTTTATTATTCATAAATTTAAAACTCTTCAAAATTTTATACAAAGATTCTTAACAAAACCAAATTTAAAATTGGAACTAACTTACCAAAATAAAATTAAAATTAAAATGAAACATAGACTAAACCAATCCTAAGACTAAAACCTAAGCTAAAAGAAATCAAAAATAAAAATAACACCTGACCATATATATATAACAAAAACGAAATTCTATAAAATCTAAATCCTAAATGAATAAAATTCAAATCTAAACCTAAGTCAAATAAAATCTAACTAGTTAAATATATGAATGAATATAACTGACCCTAACTACCAAAGTTAAGGAGAAAAAACAAATTGAAATCGTATTTTATTTGTGTAGCTGCAGGTTGAATGGGCAATGAAGGCAATGTAGGAGCTCGACGATGAGAGGTCGACAGTGCTCTTGCAGGTGTGGGAATTTGGCAGAGATGGCATAAGGATGGAGATGGTGTGAGGAGAAAGAGCAAGACTGCAGCTGAGGAGACATCGAGGTAGGGAAAGCTGCGAGGAAGAGCAGATGTGAGGATTGGTGATCGCTGCAGGAGGGTCTGCAAGAAATGGTTTGAGCGTGGAGATAGTTTGCGTGAATTTGCTTGTAGGTTGAACGCAGGGAATTGTGTGCGAGGGATGCGTGAGGAACAAGCAACGTGGAGAGTGAAGAAATATGATGATAGAGCTGCGGATTTAAAGCAAGGACAAAGGAATGACGGTATGGAGCTGGAATGGACAGCGAAGTGGCAGCGGGAAAGGAAAGGTAGATGAATGCCTGCATGGAAGGGGTTTAGAGATCACGCAGAAGGGAGATGGCATGAATAATGCATGAAAAATTTGATGAGGAGTTGCAGTGAGGGAGGGGAAGACTCCAACAATGGAAATGAGGGTCGCTGAAGAGCAGCATAAGAGAATGAAGCTAGCTGAAAATGTCTTTGGAGGCACCAGACGGGTTTTGCATGGCTACGTAAGATAGTCGTGGATTCTTGTAGATTGACGGGACGCAGATAGTCACAGTGGCGAGGGAGCAGCGTGCAGAGGAAAATGATTGAAAACTGCATAGTTTGGCAAGTTGCTGAGATGGGGGTTTGCAGCGATCTTAAAAAAAAATTCGAAAAATTTTCCTAAAAAAATGAGACCCTGGGCAGTAGAACTGTACACCTGCAAAAAACTGGTTCTGAGGCCAGATCTTTACCCTGCAAAGCCTAGATCTGGCTTCAATATTGAAGCTCATCTTCATATTTGCAACTTGTAATGATGAAAATAAACACCCAGAAACAAAATATGCAAACAACAAAACTAAAAACCCCAAAAACCACTAAACAATTACAATATTCACAATTTAAAGGCTCTAAATAGCCAGATTTGTCAGTATACCACAAAAATATTTTAAAAATTTTAAGTTTAATATGAGGTGCTTCAGAAAACCCTTCATGCATTCACAAGAAAACTTCTAATGATAAGCACGGGATCAAAACTAGCTCGACTCCTTAGAAAATGCTTCTTAGGAGTTGGCTAGTTCAGCCAAGAACTTCCTCAAATGCCCGTTGATCCTTGAAATCAAGATTTTCCTACACAGCTTAATTCAACCATTAACAAAGAGGGAGAAAATGACAATAAAATCCAGATCTAATGGAGATACCTGCCATCATATTCAGAAATTTAACTACCATTCAAACCCTGGTGACTAAACAAGATACTTGTGTTTAAAATCACTCTTCATAAAGCTATCATTACTGGTTGAAATTAAAACCATGCACAAAAATAAAACAATCTTATAGTATTTCCACGAAGAGTAACACCAACAAGATTTTAACCCCAAAGTCTTTCTTTATTGTACATAAAAAATGATTACAAGAGAGCTTTTTTTAGCACAAGAATCACAGATTGAATGATCTCAACTGACCACTGACCTCCTATTTAAAGAAAAATTTCCCAACAGCTAGTTCGAGTGATCCTTGTCAAAGCAATCTCGATCGTTGATGAGGATCAAAAGATCTTTCAATCTCATCCATCGAAATTAAAATAATGAGGAAATTCGAAATTATCATTTAAATGCATTTTAATTAATTCAAAAATTAAATTTTTGAATTAATTTCCTCAAAATTTTGACTTTGACTTAACCCTAAGGACCAAGGGCATAAAATTTAGCAAAATAATCATCTAATCTTAGTCCCTAGACCTCTTAAAATTTGATTTTTTAAAGGACCCCCGAATTTAGCCTTTGGAAAATTTAAAATTACCTAGAACCTAAGACTTAGGACTTATGAGGGGATAAATTATTTTTCTAACCCTCAAGACATTTTACATCATGATTTTTACATTTTTATATCTCAAGGGGGAAAACCCATTTGACATAGACCCTCATAGACTACCCAATTCTGCGATACAAACATAATCTAGCAAATCAAACAATTTGTAATAAAATATCCTAACCAAATAGTTACGATTATTCCCAAATCACTTTTACATAGACTCGATCTAACACACTAGGACTCCCCTAAGATTCTAATGACAAAATCCATTCCGGCTTTGGGGTAAGGCTGAAGGAAAACTCTGTCGATCATGGATCGGTGAGACAAAAAATCTTCCGGAATGTAGATCACCACTAGAAAATTAGGTTTACCTAGGCAATTACATGCATGACATAGATCTGCTAAGATTATTTACAATTTACACATGCAGACTGGGTTTACAAAATAATAAGATCACGCTGCTGACGATAGTCGAACGGCACAGACACATTAATCAAGCGCTGTCCCTTTTGCGAAAAAAGGGGGTGTACTGTTATGGGTCATTAACACGTAGTGGTCAACATCTAGCTCTACTTGGGGACATGTTGCTACATTGCATGATTGTGAAAATCCAGAATCTGCACCCACGCAACACACAACAAAACATAAGTAGCGTCCATCCAAAAATCATCATATAACATTAAGCACAGGAAAGATATAAGCTCTTCATTTATTAACTCTCTAGTAACATGAAAAGTAAATCTAATCCTAAAACAGAAATGAAATGCTGAAAAGACAAGGAGTAGGGTTAGAAATACAATACAAAGGATGCCCCATGGCATTAGCTGTCATCTTTGAAGAATAGCTTGAGCATTTGGCCATTTGCAGGTAAGTCAAGTGGTTCACCATCCAATCTACTCAAGTGGAATGACTTTGGTCCAGCAATGTCTCTGATAATGTATGGTCCTAACCACAAACTGTCGAATTTCTTGTGTTTTCATGGTTTTCCATTCTTGCGATCCCAAAGGAGTACCATATCTCCAACCTGCAAAGATCTAGAACGAGGTGATTTATCAAAGCTTTTCTTAATGTTAGATTGACTTTTACATGTATTATCAAAAGCCGTCCTACGAGCTTCATCTAACTCCACAATCTAATCAATTCTATTTTGAACAACATCTTTATTAGTAGAAAAATTCTGAAGGAGCTGATAAGCTGGCAATTTCAGGTGCACAGGTAAAGTTACATCCAAGCCATAAACCAATTCAAAGGGACTTTTACCAATAGCTTTCTTTTTAGTAATCCTATCTGCCCATAAAACATACTTGATTTTTCTATCCCAAGATCTTTTATTATCTCCTACTATCTTCTTGATAATGGTTATGAGATTTTTATTAGTTGATTAAGCAAGATCATTACCTTGAGGATAGTAATTTGAGAAATGAGATAAGAGAATGCCATACTTGAAACAAAAAGACGAAAATTATGAAGAACTAAAAGCCTTGGCATTATCAGACGTGATCTTAGCAGGGACACCAAATCTAGTAATGATATTATTTTCAATGAAATCCATTATGACCTTTTTCAGTGGCGTTCTTAGCAGGAATGGCTTTGACCCATTTAGTGAAATAATCAGTAGCAGTCAAAATTCATGAGTAACCATTGCTAGAATTTTCATGAAACTTCCCGATGAAGTCTAGAGCCCAATGCTAAAAAGGTGCCTCCACAACAATAGGTTGCAAGGACAGGGCAACAAGCTTTTGTTTCCCAATGAATAGTTGACAGGCTTGACAACTTCTAACAAACTTATGCACGTTAGAAAAAATCGAAGGCCAATAATAACCAACTCTCAGAATTTTGTGGGCAGTAGTTCTAGCAGCATAATGACCACCACAAAATCCTGAATGAAACTCAAAAACTAACTTCTTGGACTCAATTTCATCAACACACCTAAGTACTATGCCCTCAGGATTTCTCCATCCAAGGCCATCCTTCATGAGACAATACTTAGTGGCTTTTAATCTAAGAACCCTTCTCTTATGAGCAACTAAATGGTTAGGACATGTAAGATTTAACAAATAATAAATAATGTCCTTGTACCACTCATGCTCTCCTAATCTCTGCAACTGAGGCGAAGATAGATCGTTATGACAAATCAAACCAAGAGCCTTTTCATTACCTTTGGTCAACATTTGAGCCAAGCCTTGGCCTTTGACTAGCTTGGTGGGTCTAATCTCTAAATCATATTTTTGTATTTTAGTGACCCACCCAACACGAGTCCCTAAGCAATTAGTTTGAGTTAATATATCTTTAACTGCAGAATGTGGGACAAAAGCAATGATTTTGGAATAACCCACATAAGTTTTGAAATGTTTAAGAGATTTGACTAAGGCATAGGCTTTCTTTTCCATGGTGTTGTACTTTAATTTAGAATTTTGAAGTGCTCTACTCATGAAAGCAATAGGTTGCTCGTGACCATCTTTATTTTTCTGCAATAAGACACTAGCAATGGTATCTTCAGAAGCAAAAGAGAAAATCATGAAATACTTAGAATAATCGGGACTAACTAAAACAGGGGCTTTTGCAATAGCACCTTTAATTTCTTGAAAGGCCTTTTTACCGTCTTCTCTCCAAACAAATTTTACATCTTTTTTCAAAATACTTTGAATAGACTTAGCTATTTCTACATAATTTGGAATAAACCTTCTAAGAAAATTTGTTTTTCCAAGAAAAGACTAAAGGGACTTAAGATTATGGGGAAGAGGAATCTTTTGAATTGCCTCAAACTCTTTCAGGATCAATCTTGATTCCATCTTTAGAAATAATGTCACCAAGTAATTTCCCTTCGGTTACTCCAAAAACAGACTTAGCCGGATTTAAAAAAATCCCGTACTCTCTACATCTATCAAAAACTTGCCTAAGATGATTTATATGACTAGTACCATCCTTAAAAAAAACAGTAAGATCATCTTGATAAATTTCGATAAATTTCCCAATTAAACCTTTGAAGGCATAATCCATAGCCCTTTGAAATGTCGCCCCAGCATTGGTTAATCCAAACGGCATTCTAATATATTTGAAAGTACCCCATGTTGTGGTGAATGTAGTCTTGTAACGATCCTCCTTGTTAATCCATACCTGATTATATCTAGAAAAACCATCTAGCAATGACATCATTCCATTACCAGTTACTCTTTGCAACATAGTTTCCATGTTTGGCAAAGGGTAATTATCTTTCTTACATGCTAGATTAAGGTTTTTTTGAAAATCGACACAAAGCCTTATCGTACCGTTCCTTTTCTTAACAATCACCAGGTTGGAACACCATGTCGAATGTCTTGTTTGAGCAATAATCCATGCTGCAAGCATCTTTGAAAGCTCTTTTTGAACCAAAGGGGCTAACTTAGGATTAATCTACTTAAGGCTCTGACGAAAGGGTTTAGCATTTTCATCTTTCAAAGGGATAGTGTGTTCCATGGTGTCTTCCCTATAACCTTTTAATTCATCATAAGAAAATGCTAAAACATCTCGATATTCGCGAAGTAAATTGGTCAAATTTTTTCTTTCTTCAACATTAGGGACCAATTTTAACAATCTTTGGGTTCATAGGAGTGCTAATGTTTACCTCGAGGTATTCGCCTGGATCCATTTTATTCTCCTCTTTCAACTTTATGGCATCATGCCTATCAAAGTGTTGTTCTAAAGAAACCACATTCCTAGGAGTAGGATTTATGACATGCTCATGATTATCAGATCCATCCTCCTCAGAATTTATTCGAAAATTTTCAAACTCATCCAAATTATCAAGAAACGAATCACTTGTTTTTCATCATTAAAGACTTGCCAATGCTCTGAGTTATCTAGAACAGAAGGTTTAAATACCATTTCCATTTTAATCTTATCCTCAATTATCCCATCAGACAATTGCAAAGTAGAAGCAACTACAACAAGCTCATCCGCTGAACTATTATGCTCTCTTGGGATAGCTTCAAGATCCAACAACAAAGCTTCATATTCAGCAATGTTGTTGGTTGCTTCAAATTCCAACCAATAGGCAAACTTGAAAATATGACCAAGGGGTGATTTTAACACTATTCCTGCACCTTTACTATGCCTAGACAATGCACCATCAAAATACATGCACCAAACTTTATCATTGAGATCCCTAATCTTTTTAATAACCTTATCATAAGGAGGAACTATGAAATTAGACATGATAGCATAATTCCCAATGTCGGATTGTTCATTAATTATTTTGTTATGAGGTCTCTTAGGATCTTCAACATGGAATTTTCTCTCGGGCTCTCTATTAAGTCTCACAAAACCATCACCTCTAGGAGAAGGAATCATAGCATATGACCAATTCATTTGAATACTCCCTCCTAGATCAAAGGCCCATTTTCTAGATAAAAGCATACCCAAAGCATCAGGCACATCAACAATAACAATGTCCATAACACTCATAATGTCAGGGTAAACTGATAAAGGAACTTGTAAATCTTTGATCAAACCATGAGCTTCAATCTTCTTAGAACCCATGGCACATATATTGTAATAGGGTCTAGAAACTGTTAAATTAAGTTGTTCCATGACCCTCTTAGTCATGACACAAGCTGATGCACCAGAATCCAACATGCAATTATTCAATTTATACCCATTAACCATTCAAGTGATAAAGAAAGGTTGATGATCCTTGTTATTTGAATCTAAGCTTTGCAAATATATAGGAGCATCGTGATAATCAAGCTTCGGGGCTTTCTATTGGGAAACATTAACTCGAGGACCTTCAATAGCTTTTAGTAACTTAGCCCTTTGGGAAGGAATTTTCACAATCTCGGAGACAGGAACCCAGATTTTCGCATTGTTAAACCAACTTCCCAAATCGACATCTAATCCAGAGTTTGAACTTGGGTTAAAAATTTGAGGAGGAATCAGATTCCCACTCTGATCTTTATCCCTTCTTTGATAAGTTAAACCTTTCTCTCTTATCAATTTCCATGATTTGCTCTAGAGAAGGTTTTTCACCATATAATTTAGCCATAATATCATCTTCATTTTCAAAATTATTTATACTAAAAGCTGACGAGGGATGCATAACATCTCAACTATTTTCCTTAACTTCCATCTAGTCTTTCATATACAAAGGAAACTCTTTACCTACTACATTTATTTGATTACCTGCCCCAAACGTTCCATTATAAAAAATCCTTCTAAACTATGGGGCAAGTAGCCTCCGCATGAAGAGCATCACAAGCCCGATAGTAAGCCGGAGCATAATCAACCAAATTAGTATGTTCAAGCGGATTAAGAGGTCTCTGCTCACTAGATTGACCCTCCTTTTGCCAATTATTATTTCGATTATTATTATTATTTCTATGCTGGAAATTTGAGTTTGAGCTCTTTCCATTTGGACCAACCTATTTTGCAAAGTAGGTAATTCCTTAGCAAGGTTAGAGGTTAATTTCGCTTGGTTAATCTCCATGCTTTCAACCTTTTGCAACAATTTCTGAACAAGGTCGTTATCAAGTTCTTGAACCTCTTTTCCTTTAGGTTCTTTCAATTTCGTTGAATGCCTATCAAAACCTAGGATTTCAAACTTCCCAGACGCTGCCTTATCTTTCTCAAGTTCTACTGCTAAGGCTTGACAATCCCTGTAAACGAGAAGTTTAGCACGTCTCAACTCATAGAAGGGCTCAGGGCTAAAGGCATCAATATAAAAATCTCGAAGAGATTTGTCGGTAGGTTTATGATCTTGAGGTAATTCCTTAATAATATCATCAAAGCTTTTGTTAAATTCTTCAACGGTTTCATTCTCTCTTTTTGATTATGGTAATAGCTTTCACGAGGTGTCTTCCTTCTCTCTTATCTCCATACTTTTCCTTAAAGGCATTAACAATCAATTGCAAGGAATCAAATGAATCTCGAGGCTTTTCCATAAACCAATCTAAAGCATCGCCCTCCAAGGTTACAACAAAAAGGGTCATTTTAACATCTTCATGATTAAAATCAGCAGCCCTTGCATATTTTCCCAACCATGAAAAAAGCTTTCAGATGTGAATTAGCACTAATTGCATTATTTCCCTTAGAGATAGGCAATTTATCCATCCCATGCTTCGGAATATCATTGGGATAACCTTGAGTGTTAGAAAAATCGCAAGGGGCAGATATATCCATGATGTCGTGCTCGACCGGGCTAGTAAAAAGCAAGCGAATATCAGAGAGGGCTTCTTGTCCGAGATTAACAAGAAGTGTACGAGAAGAGAGTTTGTGTAATCGTACTCTAAGAGCCCTTTCAGGATCAGGAGCAGGATTAACCAAACTGCTCAGATGTCTTCTAGTATACACCCCTGTGGAAGGTAGATTAAGTGGAGTCGCCACCCGGACAGAAAGTGCAACACGGAAAAACTCGTAAGGAAGGAGTCAAAGATAGGAAAGGAAGACAAGAAAGAAACGAGAAGAATGTCGAGGAAACCAAGGATAGAAAAAACTCTATACCCGGCAACGACACCAAAAAATGTTGTTGCACAAAGTGTCTAAGCACGACGACAACGCTCAGACCAGGGGCTATCATCGTGAACCCCAATCTCTCTGTTTAAGCTGTCTCCCTAGGTTAAGGGGGGTAGACCCTACGGGATAAAGGAAGACCAACTAAGAATCAGCTGGCTTGGGAGACACAATAGGGTAAACAAGTACTTGATCAATATTTAAAATTTGATTGAATCTTTAAATGCTTAAGATCAGTGCCTTCGCTAAATAAAGTGAAAATTGAGTAATTAGCTTGTTGCTGCTTAGGGAAATAGAAATATGAACAAAGCTTTTAACAATTGATTGAACGTATTCACTGAAATGTCTAGCATATAATGAGCATTAAAATAATCAAGCAATAACAATCAATTTCTATGACTTACCAAAGCTCCAGCAATTTAAATTTTCAAAAGATTGAAAACTTTGAATAACTGCGAAATTTAAAAGCTAAGCAACCAGAATTTAAAAAATGATTATGCTTGAAATTCCAGACTCAGGAAAATTTATCGTTTTCCAATAGTTAAACTCCAGATAAAAATTTAAGCACTTTTATTTTATGTTAAAATGATAAAATATTGATACCATAAAAAATCTTTTCTTTCAAAGCTCAGCCATAGCACAAAAATACACCAAAATAATAAATGTGACAATTCCTCAGATACATACGCTAAGACTAAATGTGACAAAATATTTCAAAGTTTTTATTTTATTTATTTATTTATATTTTATTATTTTATGATTTATTTTTATTATTCATAGATTTAAAACTCTTCAAAATTTTATACAAAGATTCGAAACTAACTTACTAAAATAAAACGAAAATTAAAATGAAACTTAGACTAAAACCTAAGCTAAAAGAAATAAAAAATAAAACTAACACTTGACCATATATATATAACAAAAATGAAATTCTATAAAATCTAAATCCTAAATGAATAAAATTCAAATCTAAACCCAAGTCAAATAAAATCTAACTTGTTAAATATATGAATGAATATAACTAACCCTAGCTACCAACGTTAAAGAGAAAAAAAATTGAAATAGTATTTTATTTGTGTAGCTGCAAGTTGAATGGGCGACAAAGGCAGTGTAGGAGCTCGACGGAGGGGAGATCGACAACGCTCTTGCAGGTGTGGGAATTTGGCAGAGAGATGGCATAAGGATGGAGATGGTGTGAGGAGAAAGAGAAACACTGCAGTTGAGGAGACATCGAGGTAGGGAAAGCTGTGAGGAAGAGCAGATGTAAGGATCGGTGATGGCTGCAGGAGGGTCTACAAGAAATTGTTTGAGCGTGGAGATAGTTTGCGTGAATTTGCTTGCAGGTTGGATGCAGGGAACTGTGTGAGAGGGACGCGTGAGGAACAAGCAGCATGGAGAGTGAAGAAATACGATGATAGAGCTACGGATTTAAAGCAAGGACAGAGGAACGACGGCATGGAGCTAGAATGGATAGTGAAGAGGCAGCGGGGGAAAGGAAAGGTAGATGAATGCCTGTGTGGAAGGGGTTTAGAGATCACGAAAAAGGGACATGGCGTGAATAATGCATGAAAAATTTGATGATGAGCCGCAGTGAGGGAGGGGAAGACTCCAACAGTGGAAATGAGGGTTGCGAAAGAGCAGCGTAAGCGAAGGAAGCTGGCCGAAAATGTGTTTGGAGGCAGTAGACGGGGCTTGTATGGCTGCGTAGGGATGACTGTGTAAGATAGTCGTGGATTCTTGTAGATTGATGGGACGTAGATAGTCACAGTGGCGAGGAAGCAGCATGCAGAGGGAAATGATTGAAAACTGCGTAGTTTGGCAAGTTGCTGAGAAAGGGGTTTGGCAACAATCTTATAAAAAAATTCGAAAAAATTTCCTACAAAAATGAAACCCTAGGCAATAGAACTGTACACCTGCAAAAAACTGGTTCTGAGGCTAGATCTTACCCTCCAGGGCCTAGATCTGACTTCAAGATTGAAGTCACCTTCAAATCTGCAACCTGTAATGACGAAAAGAAACACCCAGAAACAAAAAAGCAAAAAACAAAACTAAAAACCCTAAAAACCAACTAAACAATTACAATATTCACAATTTAAAGGCTCTAATAGCTAGATTTGTCATTATACCACAAGAAATATTTTCAAAATTTTAAGTTTAATATGAGGTGCTTTAGAAAAACCTTCATGCATTCACAAGAAAACTTCTAATGATAAGCCCGGGATCTAAACTAGCTGGGCTCTTCAGAAAATGCTTCTCAGGAGCTGGCTGATTCAGCCAAGAACTTTCTCAAATGCCCATTGATCCTCGAAATCAAGATTTTTCTGCATAACTTAATTCAACCATTAAGAAAGAGGGAGAAAACAACAATAAAATCCAGATCTAATGGAGATAACTACCATCATATTCATAAATTTAACTACCATTCAAACCCTAGTGACTAAACAAGATACCTATGTTTAAAATCACTCTTCATAAAGCTATCATTATTGGCTAAAATTAAAACCATGGACAAAAATAAAACAATCTTACAGTATTTCCACGAAGTGTAACACCGGCAAGATTTTAACCCCAAAGTCTTTCTTTATTGCACATGAAAAACAATGACAAGAGAGCTTTCTTTAGCACAAGACTCATAGATCGAATGATCTCAACTGACCACTGACCTCCTATTTGAAGAAAAATTTCCCAACGGCTAGTTCGAGTGATCCTTGTCAAAGCGATCTCTACTGTTGATGAAGATCAAAAAATCTTTTAATCTCATCCATCGAAATTAAAATAATGAGGAAATTCGAAATTATCATTTAAATGCATTTTAATTAATTCAAAATTTTAATTTTTGAATTAATTTCTTCAAAATTTTGACTTTGACTTAACCCTAGGGACCAAGGGCATAAAATTTAGCAAAATAGTCATTTAACCTTAGTCCTTGGACCTCTTAAAATTTAATTTTTTAAAGGACCCTCGAATTTAGCCTGTCGAAAATTTAAAATTACCTAGAACCTAGGACTTAGGACTTAGGAGTTATGAGGGGATAAATTACTTTTCTAACCCTCAAGACATTTCACATCATGATTTTTACATTTTAATATCTCAAGGGGGAAAACCCATTTGACATAGACCCTCATAGACTACCTAGTTTTGCAATAAAACATAATTTAGCAGATCAAGCAATTTGTAATAAATAAACCTAACCAAGTAATTAGGATTATTCCCAAATCACTTTTACATAGACTCGATCTAACACATTAGGACTCCCCTAAGATTCTAATGACAAATTCCATTCTGGCTTTGGGGCAAGGCTGAAAGAAAACTCTACCGATCATGGATCGGTGAGACAGAAAATCTTCCAAAATGTAGATCATTACTAGAAAATTAGGTTTACCTAGGCAATTACATGCATGACACAGATCTACTAAGAGTATTTACAATTTACACATGCAGATTGGATTTACAAAATAACATGATCAGGCTGATGATGATGGTCGGATGGCATGGACACATTGATCAAGTGTTGTCCCTTTTGCGAAAAAAGGGGGTGTACTGCTATGGGTTGTTGACACATAGTGGTCAACACTCCCAAGACCTTTACCTTAACCCAAGAACAAACCTTCCAAGAGATAAGCCACCCAAACCCCAAACTTGTCTCTGCAAAATCTGAACTAAGGAAATGCTAGGTCCTCAAGAGAAATCACACATGTGGTCAGGAAGAGACAAAAATTCACTCCTACTTCCTCGCTAGCTTCTTGAAAACTTCGCTTCCTCTTTTTGTCAGATCAGAGCTCTTCTATGTTCGTTACTTGGATTAGAGATCTATCTTCGTAGATCTATACTTCAAATGAGAGGAGGCTCCTCTTTATATAGGCTTCCTTGGGTGCAGATTAGGTCCCTTTAGGCCAACTTGAGGAAGGTTGGCCAACCCATCTCTTGGAGGCTTCTAGACACAACGAATTACAATAAATATTTTTCTTTCTTGTTACATGGGCCCTCAAGGGCTAGTACATCATGACCTTGACTCTCGACTTGACAACAAGACCCTTAGAGCACTCAATGGGTGCTTTGACCTAGGACCACAACATAATGGGCAAGAAACCTATTTCAATAAAATATGTTTTCTTTTTACAAATAATTTTTTTTTCTTTTCTTTTGACAAGTACATCAATAATTACATTAAGTCATGACTCAAGTATAATATAAAGACTGGCACTAGTTACATTTCAACACGGTCTCCTATTGTAGCCCAAAAACCCTAGAATTTCGCACGTGTGAAAAACAAGATATTTTGTCCTCCTAGCTTCCTCTAGACCTTCGCTCTCCTCTTTCTACTCTTCGCAACTACAAATTGAATTCTTTCTTGTAGATTGAACTTGTGTGTGTGAGTGACTCCAAATGAAGTCGAACTACTTCCTTTTACAGACTTCTCGACATGTCAAATTCCCTCCTTTTGGTCGACTTGATGTTCCCCGGGCCGACTTGTACTCTTGGTGATTCTAGGACTTTCTAAATTCAAAGATAATTCTTTTTACAATTACAAAATTCCCGGAAGGATCTAATAAATATGGTGTTGACTCCTTTAACTCATGACAATAAATCATAAGACCTGACAAACCCTAGGAGCACGAAGAACATTCTTTTACCTAAAAGGCTAAAAGACCATCAATAACGAGCATGAAATCCATGCTTTAATAATCATAATTTCTCGTTTCTTTTTCTTGCTTGTTACATAGAATACATATTGAAGTGAGTACAACAATTATGAAGATTGAAGCTAGTTACTTTCTTCAACATAATTGCTTCCTATTGGAGCCTTGAGCCTAAATTGTGACTTTCTTGTAGAAGGCCTCATTGTGTAACCTTGTACCCTAACCTTAGAATACCCATTATGTGACCTTCTCACACATAAGGACTCCTCCCATCGGTGAAAATCCATAAAGAGAAGGGGGTTTTGTTTGTGGTGATAGTGGGTCATCACCCCATTGTCGTCTTTTGCTCTAGTATCAGACGTGTAGGGTACCCGCCCTCCAAGGCCCGCTAGATTTTGCAGCAAAAGGTATATAATTTCAGGAACAAGATTTATAGTGTCATTGAAGTATAGGCTATGAACATGAATCCTACATCAAGTAATTTTTGTAGAACTATGAAATGTAGACTTTTTAAAATCCTAGACAAGCACGTATTACAATTTCAAGGTGTTCAACAGTCATTTTGTGAAATTCCATGGCTACTGTCATCAATGTAGTCCAGTAGTGGTCACAACAATGAAAAATATCTTGACAAGTGAGCAAAAAAGCATAATTTTTCAATGCATCTACCAATGGTAAAGATGACAAACCCACATCATTGCATTTTGTGTGAACAGAAAGCGCTTTTTCTCTACCAACGCTATTCACCAGTCCCTTTTACAAGGAGATTTTGGCACTAATAGACTAAGAAGAGGCATCAATTTGGGCCTTTTATATGCAACAACTTAAAGTCCAAAAGATTTATATTGCAAAGGGAAAGGTTTACAGGTTATAGAAGCTTAAACAATACCCCAATTTGGATGCTTTAAACTTACCAGTAAACAAAACAATGGCAGATAGAAACTTTATATTTGGAAAAACGCAAACCTTAACATCCAGTCTGGACTACAGGTAAGGAAATGAGGTAATTGCACAGTATTAAAGAGCTTTACACGGCAAAAACTAAATTGGAAGTTCGCTAAATGTTTCATGAAATGATTGAGTCACTATTGAAAGACATAGTTTTGCACTTATTCATATTAAAGAGCATAATCACCCTGTGAGATCACCCATAGTACCTTGGTCAGGCTGAAACATTGAATACTAATGAGAAATTCAAACTCACTTTTTAGTGTTTTCCATCTGTCAAGAGGGGAGGCAATTCTATGCACCTAAATTCCTTTCAGTATTAAAATAGAAATGAAAAATAAGTAAAACTTTGCAAAGATAGACAAAAGTATAACAGGTATGCTATGGGTATGATCTATTCATCTAAAAATTACTCATCATCATTAGCATGTTCATCATTTCCCTAGACTCACCTTATCCAGCCCCTCTCATGAAGCTGAAAAATGTTATCAACTAAACTCAGAATAGGAACACTTAATCTTGGCGGAGTCCACTGCAGAGATGCCAAAAAATAGAAATCTAAATGTCAGTGTAGTTCATATCATCCATCGAAAACTAAATAAGTACAAACACAATCAACATATGAATCATGCCCATAATTTGTAGTATGTCACGTTCAACATCATTCCACAAAACAGCAACCTTGACTGCTTTAAAGGGAACATGGCACAAGGTCCAAACCTAGAGGTAAAAATGGGTAACAATGGCCAGGTATTGAATATGGCTTCCCCTAAGTTCCATCACTAGTAATGCTACTTGTTACGTCTTCTTCTAGTAAGGGTACCTGTAGTAAAAATTTCTCATCTTTTGAAGAATGGGGCTGGACATGCACAGGTTTATACATCAACAGAAACTGCGAAAATTGGAGTATATTGTATTTGGATTTCATCAGTCAAAAGTGATACAGCAGAACTTGGAATTATTTCAGAAGTAAAATGAATGTTCTAACAACAGCTTACGATGTAATTATCAATAGTTTTTTAATACTGCAGTGGGGGTCAAGCACCTATTGTGAAAAAGTTAAAACATCTCAGGAGCAGACCACAAGACAAGTATCACCAGGACAAACTTCCAAGCAAGAACCACAACACATCTCAAATTCAGGAGCTCGTAGAATGTGATTGAATGTCTGGCAGATTTGTGCCTGGATCTTTATTCATTTCAACGTAACTTAGAATAATTTCTTTCAATTATAAATGAGAAAATTAAGCATTAGAATAGGCTCCAATACTTCTCGAAACATATTTAAAAGTATCATATCGATTCTCAAGGTCGTTATTGCTACACAAACTGGGAAGCATAATGAGAAAAAAAGAATGTTATGGTGATTGATCCATGGGGAACTATTGTTGTTCATTACAAAGATTGTTTATCAACAGCTATAGCAGTGGCTGAGATGGATCCACCATTTTTAAATTCAGTGAGAATGTGCATGCCCATTTGATCAATATGTAGAAAATTTATATGCCCTGCACCCTTGACCCTGTTTACAATTTTGCATGTTTGTTTAGGCCCAACCCACATGTTTTTGTCATGCTGATATAAAAATCAGAATGCATTAATTGCAAACATAAAGAGTGCTTCTACTCTTTTTCCCTTTCCTAACAACTGATAATTAAAAGCAAATTAAATGCAAGCATTCACAACACATGAGACAATTATTTTTGGTCAATCTGACCCCTGAAAGACCCCATAGCTTCTTGGGGAAAACCAGTCTTCAAAACAGGATTTTATTGCTTGAGTAATTGTAATTAGGTACATAAAATAGTCCTTATCTCTCTTTTACTGTAAAATTAAATGCATACATTCTGGAAATTTGTGCCCACTAAGAAATCAAATTTACACAGAAATTTATGCCCAGAAATTGTGCATTCTTCTCTGCCCAGCTCCTTGAAATCTGTGCACAGAAACAGCCTGGAAAACTGTGTTCAGATATGCCTCGAACTGTGTGCCCAATAGCTCACTGTACCTCGGATTTTGTGCCAGAGAACTGCTGAAATATCCTCGAAAATCGTGCCTGCTTCTCCTTGAAATTCATGTTGTTCTATGGTCCAATTCCTTGTGATTCGAGCCCCCCTTCTACTGCTGCAATTTCTCCTCCTCTCCTTGAATTTTTTCCTCTCTTCTCTTCTCCTCATGCTCTCTCAAGTGTGAAGTGAAGAATGAGCTTCTCTTTTCCTCTTTTGTCTGCTTGGAAAAGATTGAATCCCTAAACCTAGAATCCAATCGCTGAGATTATCATGAAATCTCAAGATGTGTGTTTAAGACCATTTCTCCCAAATGACATGCCTCATACATTGGTCCCATCACTTAAAAGTCTCATAGTACCTTTTTTTTTAAGTTGTGTACCTTTTGAATTTCTCTCATAAAGTGATTTTTCTCTTCACTTTAATATTAAAAAGTACACTTAGTACTTTTAAACATAAAGTCACTTTATAAAGTACAAGTGACTTTAATATTAGAAAAAAAACATGGTACAACACTTCTAAGTACCTTTCCGCACCATGACATTAATATAAACTCAAATGTCATCAAGACAAGCCATTAATGTACTTCCTAGGCTAAAAGGCATAAAAGCCTAGTAACACCTCTCCTTGGTACTATTTTCGACACTCCCTCTTATTGAGGAAGGTGTTTCTCACCATTACCATTCTGTCTTTGAAAAATATATGCTTGCCCCTTGGCAATGATTTGGTGAGAATGTCTGCTACTTGTTCATCAATGGATATATACTCAAGCTTCACTGCCCCTCATGAAACCTAGTCTCTGATGAAATGATACTTGATCTCAATATGCTTTGACCATTCATGAAACACTGGATTCTCAAAGAGTTTCATACAACTCTAATTATCACAGTATATCATAGTTGGTCTCAACATCTGAACAAATAAACTAAAAAGCATCTTTCGAAGCCACAATACCTCGCACCTCGCCTGACTAGTTGCCATATACTCTGCCTTTGCACTGCTCAATGTCACTGACTTTTGTTTCTTGTTGAACCATGATACAACTATTGAACCCAATGAAAAACAACACTCGGAAGTACTCATCCAGTCACTAGCACTACCAGCCCAATCTTAGTTTGTGCAAGCAATCAATCTAACTCCATCAACCTTGACATAGTCCAAACCAAAATTCACTATACCCTGTAAGTACCTCAACCAATGTTGTTAAAAGCGGGAGCGAGATTTAATCGGCGCGGGGAAAAAAACGAAAAAATCGGAAAAATCGGGAAAAAAGCGGAAAAAAGCGGGAAAAAAGCATTTGGAACAAAAATATTCATTTTTTTTCATTTTTTTTCAATTTTTTCAATATCTAAACCATCTAGAACATAAAATAAATACATTGACACATAAATATGATAAAAAAACTAATATATAAGATGTTTAATATCATTTCTAGCGCTAAAATCACACATAACATTGAATCATGAACTGAATAGTAAGTCCTGACTCCTGAGTCCCAACTCAGCCTCAAAATATCAACAAAAAATATGATAATGTATCTCATCATGTCATAATGTCATATACAATAAAATGAAAGTCTAATCTTATTGATTTCCTCTGCCCCTCTTGCGAGAAAATGCAATAGCTTTCCCTTTCCCTCTCGATGTAGATGCTGGTGCCTGTGCTGGTGGAGAGGGCAGTGGAGTTTGTGCTCTACTAGTTGAAGAACTAGAAATAGGAGGTACAGGAGTAGACCACGTCCTCTACTGGTGGCAGTGGTAGCCCGGGCAGGTGGTGTCACCTCCTCCTCCTGTTCCTCCTCCTCCTCCTCCTCCTCCTCCTCCTCCTCCACCTGCTCCTGCTCCTCCTCCCCCTTCACAATATCCTGCCCTAACCAATCATCATCAGACTCCATGAGAGGCCTCTCGGCCTCGACCCTCCATGTAGCAGTGGTGTCAATGCCATCCAATGAGATGGCATCCACATCAGGTGTCTTCTCCAGTTTCCTCACCCACAATCGAAGATTGTAGTAGACATACACCATGTCATTAAGTCTCTGGGACTCCAACCTGTACAAAGATCATGAAATAATAATTAATAATTAACAAAAAATATTGTTTAATGAATTCAAAAATTTATTTCGAAATTTGCAATATTTTAAATGTTTAAGTGTTAACCTGTTGCGCTTCTTATTGTGTATTTTTTCAAATACACTCCAGTTGCGCTCACATCCTGAGGAGTTACATGTTTGGCTGAGGATGCGAATGGCCAACTTTTGCAAAAGGGGTACCCTTTTTCCATACATTTGCCACCAGGCATCTACAACAAAATTACAAATAAAATTTTAAATAAACATAAGAAAAAAATGGAATTTGAGGAGACAATGAAATTTGAAAGTTGAAACAAAGTTACAAACAAAAAAATACCTGGCATTTTAATCAGCCTATCATTGACAGCCATGTCAAAGCCAAATGTGCCACCTGCCATCCTATACAACTCAATTTGTTTAGAGATCTCTATACGTTGTTCTGGAGATCGCACCATTTTCTGAACACAGGATAAGAATCCATCCATGATCTCAGCATCAAAATCAAACCCACATGCATAAGAAAATCCAGGGTTCAGGAAAAGCCCTGCAGCATGAATGGGACGATGGAGTGTGTTGTTCCATCGCTCATCAATCACTCCCCATAGAAGGAGTTGTTTCTAAAACCCATCATCTCCCTTGTCATCATAGTAGGCCCGAATGGCTTCTTTGGCCTTGTCCATGGCTTCATACAAATAGCCCATTGCGGGCTTATCACCATCAACCAACCGAAGAACCTTTACCAAAGGTTCAGTAACGGCACACACCTCCTTCACTCCCTCCCAGAAGTCTTCATTGTATGAAACTAGTCTGCATACGGCCTCTCCTTCTGGTTTGCGGCTCATTGTGGAACGTAGCCAGCCCTCTGAAAGAAACATTCTCTT
>APFE031160595.1:62575-90138 GCA_000404065.3 Pinus taeda
ACGCTTCCGCGGACGCTTCGCTTCCTAGATTTTTGGAAAATGACGCTTCCGCGCTCCGCGCTTCCGCTTCGCTCCCGCTTCGTGCAACATTGGAATTGACTATTGCTACTCTTTGCACTGACCCTCTGAATCTATTGCGTTGTTTTTGACCTCTGCTATGTGCCATCTGCATTCCTGCCAACTCTGCTCTGCGTTGCTCAGACACTGACGCTCCTAGCCACTGCAACTGTCTCCACGACACTCCTCGGAACCATCCGACATTAGTCCATCCTGCTACTGCAAAACTAGGCTCCCGTAGCAAGGTATTTATCCAAGAGGTAGACTCCTCAAGGATTTTGCCCATCTATAGGTCTTTTGAACTACAACTCCAAATCAGCCCACCTCCCTCCTAGAGGTATCTCGACTGTCATGGCGAACTCCTCCTCTTCGACCTTTGCGGGCGCAGCCTTCAGATCGTGTTTCTCATCCTTTTCCTTCTTCTTTAAAGGACACTGTGATGCATAGTGGCCCATCTCGCCACATTTGAAACACTTCACCTTCAAGACGTCCTTCTTATGTGTCCGCTGCTCTTGTTATCCCTTCAATGCAAGGGTTGCATTATCCTCCTCCTTGGGCTTCGACCCACTGCTGTTGTTGCTTCCGTCAACTTTGACCATGACCAGGTCTCTCCTTAGCTCCTCTTGTTTTAAAGTTGCCCACATCTCATCCTAATTCGGCAACGCTGCTTTGCCCAGGATACTCTAGACAAAGACTTGCCACTCGTCTGAGATAGAATTGAGGACCAGTCTAACTAACTTTGAATACTGAGGTGTATGCCCCGCAATCAACAACTCATTACGGGTTTCCTTAAGCTTCGTGAGGAAAGGATCCACATGCTCTCCCTTTTGCATCTCAGCAAATCTCAGCTTCTGCTCCAAGTACATCTTCCGTTGCTCGGAAGACCCCTGATATAATATGGCCAAGGCATCCCACATCTCTTTAGCAATCCCTTTGCTAGCAATGTGACACGCCATGTGATCCTTGACTCCATCTAGGATCATCCTCTTGGCCGTCGCAATCTCTGCCTTGTACTTCTTCAACGAATCTACATTTGTAGGTTCAACCACCACGTTCTCGATGTATGTTTTGAGGGCATGCTCATCTAGAAGGAATGACATTCTAGCCTTCCAGATGACGTAGTTGGATGCTTCGTCCAACTTGTCTTGATCCCTCAAGCCACTGGTTGCCATATCTGCCAAAAATAGAAAGTCGAATGACCTTCTCCCTCCTTTGTGTTGTTATTGGGCTAGCCTACGCAATCCCTGCTAGAGCTAGTAAAACTGTTCTTCCTTGCTGTTGCTCAGCTCTAGAGAATTCGAATTCCCTAGCTAGGAATCCTCTGAGGAAGAATGTCCCTCAACCGTGCTTCTCTTCTCTCTTCTGACGATCTTCTGCCCAATAACTTCCTGTAGAAAAAACTGCGTCCCGCTAGCTCTCCTCACGTTGGGGCTTCAACGTTGCTCCCTCTGCCACAGCAAAGGTTCGAACTCAAAGTCCTCCTCTTCGTCGACTCACTTAGAGAGAGACAACCTCGAAAATCTAACCTCCCGGCTTGGACTATGCAAATCCTCTGAGGTTTCGAACTGCTACCTCCTGCAGCTTTTTCATACTCCCTTTTTTGCTCAGCGCTGGATCTACCGGCTCTGCTCTTCTTGCTTCACTTGCAACTCTGATACCATGTGAAAATTCCTCAACTGGAATTTCTACTATAGCAACTGATGATATTACTCCTATTTGTTAAATTTCTTTAAACAAATTACTTGCGGTTTCCTAGGGAAAAATATCGTAATACATACACTACAGCCTTCACTTAATTAAATATTAAGTGGAAATAAGATATTGAGCAAGAAAGAAAATACAACACAATAGACACCATTATTTTTGGACAAATGTCCCTGGAAAAACCCAATGCGAGAAAACCGGTGAAGTAGATATGAGGGTTTATTATTATTAAGCAGTAGCAAATTGAATACATCTTTGAATAGCTCTCAGGTTATTCAGTTATAGAGAAAAATACTAGCAGAAAAAATTGTGAGATTATCTCACACAATCACTAAGAAAATCCTGACTGATACAGATACTGAATGAAGTGCCTCTGGCAGGCTCCTCTCTCTCCAAATGCTATCCCTGCCCCTCAACTGCAAGAAATCTCCTCAATCAAACTTCCTCCTGAGAACTTCTCACTTCATAAATTCAATCTCTTGATCTCTCGGTGTGTTTTCCAAATGACCCTCAAGCGCCTTCTTATACCTTTATGTTGGACAGCAAACGGGCTAGATTAACTCCTAATCAAAGGCTCGGATCATTTTGGCTTGATCTTCGTCTTCTTCTAGAAGTTACACCCACAATTGATTAATAACCATTAATTTTTTAATTTTCCTAAGTTTAGACTTAGGAACTCTGTTAAAAATATTAATTATTTTAATAAAATCGTCTCTAGGTGGAATTTCCCAAAACGGTTTATGGGTTCTTTGGAATGCATGTGACCAAGCCTCCCTGCAAAATTTGAGGCCTCAATGCTACTCCAAATCAACATGCCCATCCTCTTGCCAAACCTCCACCCCAGAAAGTAATGCATCAGCCCCATATTAGTCATATCAAACTCTCAAGCAAGATCTCTCTTGCAATGTTGGATGAGTCTGTCCTCCTATACTCAACAAGTCATCCACATACAGAACTAGAATGAGTGGATTGTCACCTACCATGATAAATAATAGGTTCAGATCTACATCACTCTTCTAGAAACCCATCTGCTGCAAGTAGGCATCGATCCTCTTGCACCATGCCCTCGGTGCATGCTTCAATCCATACAAGGCTTTATTAAGCCTACACACATGAGACTCTCTCCCATGTACCTCAAAGCCCTCAGGCTGCTAAATGTACACCTCCTCCAATATAACACCATTGAAAAAGGCGGTCTTCACATCCATCTGGTGAATCCTCCATCACATCTCAGCTGTTATAGATATCACTACTCTAATAGAAGTATAACAAGCAACTGCTGCAAAGTTATCCTCATAGTCAACTCCCACTACTTGTGAGAACCCCATGCCAAAAATCGAGCTTCAAACTTTTCCACACTATCATCCACAGCACGTTTGATCTTGTAGAGCCACCTAGAAGTCACCATTGACTTCCCCTCAAGACGTGGCACTACCACCCATACATCATTCATCATGATAGAGGCATACTCGTCCACCATGGCATCCGTCTAGATCTGCTAACTTGTAGACTCCTCAAAACCAGTGTTATCAGAACCAGACCAGAACCAGTGGAACCAACCGGTCCGACTGTTTTTGGCCTAAATCCAATCCGAACTGGGCCTCCGAACTGGCCGATTGTGTAATGGAACTGGCCAGGTCGATAATGAACCGGTCAGATCAAAACTGTTTCCATTCTGAAAAATTTTGCCTTTCTTTTTATTTTTTGATTTTTTACTTGGTTGGCCCACTTCTTACTCTCCCCTAGGCTAGCCTAATATTCAAGCGTATGGCCCTCAGCCTAATAATCGAGCCTATGACCCTAGTGTTGCTATGCAATTCATGGTAATGTTAAATTCTTAAAGTAAAAGTGACATTTTCCTTAAATTTTCATGTTCATCCTTTTACTTAAATTTTTAACACTACCATGAAATGACTCAGAATGTTTGAGAGTGGTTCCAACCTCATTGATTTCATATGGAGAAAGTAGAATTTTATATTTCACTCAAAATCCAGTAGACTTAACAAATTTTCAGAATTTCAGGATTGGTAGGATTGCAACATTTCCATTGGATTTTGTCATGTACGAGGGTATGGAACTAGTATTTAATAAAGAACACAAACCCCTCTAAGTACTTTGATGTTAGTGGCGTTCATTGACAAACTCATGTATCATGACTCTACTAAAAATACCCATCACTCAAACAAAATCTTCACATGACATGCTACGTTTTTTCTACATTATTTTAATGCCTAAATGGTTATATTGATGGTGAAGACCCCAACATACGCAATGGATTTGATGATATGTAGGAATTTATTGTAGCATTATTTTTTTTTGGATGTTAGAGGCCATCTAGAGCCTATTTGTTGATGTATTTTCAGTTCACAGATGGATTTCACTCGATGCTATTTTGGTTATGTGCACCCTTACACGCTATGTAAATGAGAACTTTTGCATATGCATGTATAAATGGTTTGGATTCATATAGGTGCACATGAATATATATGTTTTTCTTTAAAATATGAAAATTTTGTGTTTTTCGTGAACCGTTTTTTTCCAGTTTTTTACCAGTTCCAATCCAGTTCCGTTCAGTGCCCGGTCCACAAGGTTTTTCAGTTCTGATAACATTGCTCAAAAGTAGTTGGCTTTGTCTCCACAACATTTGCCACAAAGCCACCCAACCTCTCTAGTGGTTTGTTGTCCCTTATTGACCACTTGGGTCTCCCCAATGCCTCCTGAGCCTCCTTCAAGGTCTCCCAAAGCCATTTTGGCTTCCTCTTCCCTGTAATAGTCTCCTATAGTGGTATGGGAAAATCATCAATTGATGCCTCTCCTCCTGATGAGAATGGCTCTTCTATAACCAATGGAGACCCTGGACTCTGATATCCTGTGCCTGATGAGACTACACCAAGTGATCCTGAACCAGGCGAAATTGTACTCTGTGAACCTATCACCCTTGAAGAAGGTGAACCTCCTGATCCCGATGCACCCGCTGATGCTCCTGAAACTTGTAGTGTGGCCCCTGCTGAGGAGCCTACTGCTTTACCTGATCTACCTCCCAAGACCTCCTCAAAGCCCTCTCCTCCTCAAACCTCACATCCCACCTCAGGACAATCTTCCTTTGTGCAAGAAGATATATACGGTAGGCTATGATGGTCTCATTGTAACCCACTAGGATACCCTTCACTGCAGTGGTTTCCAACTTCGTCCTCTTCTCCTCAGGAACCTGTGAATAAGTAAGGCACCCAAATATCCTAATGTGCCCAACTTTCGGCTTCTTGCCGATAAACACCTCCTCAAGAGTCTTGCACCCCAAGACTCTATGTGGGCTCCTGTTCTACAAATATACTACAATGTTACACGCCTCAACCCACAAGAAGAAAGGCAAACTCTAATCATGCAACATTGCTCTAGCTACACCCCCAATGGTCATGTTCTTCCTCTCTGTCACCCCATTTTACTGGGGGTTGTAAGGCACAATGTACTCCCTCTTGATGCCAACACTCCCACAAAACTCTTTCATCTCCGTGGAGATATACTCGGTCCCCATTCTCTGATCTCAACACCTTGATTTTCCTCCCTATATGGTTCTCCACAAGAGCCTTAAACTCTTGGAACCTTTGGAAGACCTCACCCTTGGTCTTCAAGAAGAAAATCTTGGTCTTCCTGGAGTGGTCATCAATGCAATTCACATAATACTCATACCACCCAATGAAACATGGGACATGGAACCACATACGTCAAAATGAATCAAATTAAGGATGCCTGCAACTCTATTATCACTGCTCAGGAAAGGTGTCTTGGTGTACTTTCCCAAAGCACAACTTCTGCACACATCATGATGCTTTGTGCTTGTTACCCACCACCTTGTGGGTGATATCCCCAGGAGAAATTTTTTTCCATGATGAGCCTCACCCAGAAGCCCTTTGATGCCTCCTACTAGCTCAGCGTGCATGTTCCCTACCACCTGAGCCAACCATGTGGTTCCTCACCCACTTGTATTGATCATATGTTTGAAGGCGGTCCTCCCGAATCTAAAGGTATGTCTTGTCATTTGATAATTGAGTATTGAATTTAAATAACATGGATGCCTCTGGTGTTGATTTGGGGTAGCATCGGATGTGCTCTAGCCACGAAAATTGGTGGAGAGGCTAAAGCACATGAGATCTCCAATACCCATAAATGGTTTGGGCAGAATCTAACCAATTTGGGAGATATTAAAATAATTATTATTTTTAATGGAGTCCCTAAGTCTAAACTTAGGAAAAATAAAATATTAATGTGAATTAATATAAAACTGAGTTAGAATGGTCCAAAAGTCATGGATCAAGCCAGATCTAATCTTAGCAGTTGATTAGGGACTTAATCTCGGTCGTTGAATTGTCAAAGAAAAGTATAAGAGGAGGCTTGAGGGTCACTTGAAGAACACACCGAGTTGATCAAGAATTCGATTTTCTGGGGCAGGGCTTGCTGAGGAAATCGAAGGCGTGATCAGAGTTGTAGTTGAGGGGCAGTGAATACAGAAACAGAGAGGCAAAGAGGGTACCGGGAGCATCATCGTATGAAGCAGGGAGAGAGAGACGCAGAGCCAGCTAGAGGCAACGTAGAGGCAAACAGAAGCCACGTAGAGGCAGCGAAGAGTTGTGCAGTGCCTGAGGAGAGCCAGCATGGGTGACGCAGAGACTCCAGAGGCTAACGCAGGGCTAGTCGGGCTGACGTTGGGCTAGAGAGGCTGACACAATCCTTAGAGGCAGACGCTGGGAGATTTCGTGGGGCAGATTGGAGCTGAGAGCTGTGGGATTGTTCATCCGGGGTTTTTAGCTAGAATATTTGTCTTCGACTGAGAGGTACTATTGCCAAGAGAATTCTCTATTGGGTGAGCCATTTCTAGCACCCATATTGCATTTTCAAACTGCTTAATAATAAACCCTCAGATAGTTGCACTGGTTTTCCCGCATTGGGTTTTTCCGGGGACATTAGTCCAAAAATAATGGTGTCACTTGTGTTCTTGTTTTTCCTTTAGTTGATGATCTGTATGTGTTAAGCATGTACTTGTATTTATTTTCAGTATTTGCATGGTAAATAACTTGTTAATTAACAGAACAAGTAGGAACAAATAAATCAGAAAGTACATGAAGGACTTCTAACAGTTAGACTTAGAAATTCCAACATGGTATCAGAGCGTGGTTGCAGATCACAGAGAACTGAGGGCATCAGCCGAGCAAATCAGCAACAATAGAAACAGTTGTCCCGAGTGATAGAAGTTGTTCCTAGCAGAAAAGCAGCAAGGAAGGGGTGACGCAATGTTTGCGTCATCAAGTTTGAGCCGGGAGAAGTATCAGTGCAGTGGTAGAAAGGAGCAGACCTGACCTACGCAGTGCTCGGTCATCTTTCTCAGTCAGGAAGGATTGACGCCAGTGGCCAGGAGGTGCAGATTTTGCTAGTATCGGGATTGTGTAGAGTCTAAAGGCTCTAACCTTCAGTTTGTTGGGGCATAGGACATTGTGGAGAAGCTGCAGAGTGAACTGGTGGGGTACTCTGGTCAAAACAATACCTAACAGGGCAAGACCAAGGAGGATGGGGTTGGTATCGAGGATTTCTAGCCAAGAAATCTGGATCAATGGTGCAGCTGCACTGATGATCAGAGTGGGGGAATCTCGACATTCGCAGAAGGTTTTCCAAGAGGGAAATCGAGGCTCAAAGGGAGTCACACAGAGAACTTCCAGGAGGGAAGTAGAGAGACTCGAAAGAGTCGAAAGAGGAGTAGCGAGATGGCAACGAACAAGGTAAAAGATTAGGACAGACTGGACGGAACCTCAAACTTCATAGTTTGGAAGGCCAGGATCTTGTGCATTCTAGACAGGAATCATCTCAAGGACTTCGCCTTGAAAACAATAGCAATCCCAGTTGACTCGGCTGAGAACGATAAGTATGAGGAGGCAACGGCGAGGGCCAAGAGCATCATCCTTGACGGGGGCAAGGACCAAGAGCATCATCCTTGACGGGGACAAGGACCATGTAGTACCACATATTGCCGAAAAGGACACGACAAATGCGATGTGGGAGGCCCTGACGAAATTGTATCTGCATACTTCCGTGAAAAGGAAGATGCTAGTAGAAAATCAATTGCGGTCATATTAGATGCAGAAAGGAGAACAGATCGACATCTTCCTCGGTTGATTGAAGGAGATCCGGAATCAGCTAACTTCCATAGGGGCCACGCCAGATCAGGAATTAATGGTGAGGACTGCACTGTACAGTCTTAGAGGACTGGGAGGTATTTGTCCAGAGCATATTGGGCAGATTGACCCTTCTAGATTGGGAGGAACTATGGGCATCTCTTCATCAGGAAGAGATCAGAAGGCTAACCAAGGCAGGAAGCAGCGAAAAGGGGGTTAGAATCAAAGAGGAAGAGGAGGATGTTGCCCTACCATCTGAGGGAAAGTAGTAGAAATGAAAGAAGAAGGACCCCTCCAAGGTCAAATGCTTCCACTATGGGGAACTGGATAATTATGCGAGACATTGTCCGAGGAAGAAGAGCAAGGGAGAGGCTTCTGAGACCAAGACTGCGCCAGCAAGGGCGGAGAAAGAAGTGGAGGTAGATGACGACTGTGCCATGAGTGCTCATGCACCTCGTGAGAGGAAGTGGGGAACATCGAGTTGTAGTCAGACGGACAGAGATGTCAAGAGTTGGGAGGTCAGTTACTTACTTCTCAGTAACTGAGTTGCAGTGCAGCAGTTAGCAGTGGCAGTGTTATGGCCAGCACAATGCAGCGTGATGAGAGGGAACTGTTGTACAGATGCAGCAATGGCAGTGCAAGGGCTATGGGTAGCAATACATAATGTAGCAGTGCAGAGGATGTTGGGCAGTAGGCCTAGCATCAACACAAGGACCGATGCCAGATGATCAAGGTGATGCTCAGTGACGAGTATTACTAGAGAACAACCCTTGCTAAGAGGGAGTGTTGATCTGGGGTAGCATCGGATGTGCTCTAGCCACGAAAATTGGTGGAGAGGCTAAAGCACATGAGATCTCCAATACCCATATATGGTTTGGGCAGAATCTAACCAGTTTGGGAGATATTAAAATAATTAATATTTTTAATGGAGTCCCTAAGTCTAAACATAGGGAAAATAAAATATTAATGTGAATTAATATAAAACTAAGTTAGAATGGTCCAAAAGTCATGGATCAAACTAGATCTAATCTTAGTCGTTGATTAGGGACTTAATCACGGTCGTTGAATTGTCAACAAGAAAAGTATAAGAGGAGGCTTGAGAGTCACTTGGAGAACACACCGAGTTCATCAAGAATTCGATTTTCTAGGGCAGGGCTTGCTGATGAAATCGAAGGAGTGATCATAGTTGCAGCTGAGGGGCAGTGAATACAAAAGCAGAGAGGCAAAGAGGGTACCAAGAGTATCAGCGCAAAAGCAGGGAGAGAGGGACGCAGAGCCAGCTAGAGGCCACGCAGAGGAAGCCAGAAGCCACGCAGAGGCAGCCAGGAGATGCGCAGTGCTTGAGGATAGCTAGCATGGGCGCAGTGGCTTCAAAGGCTGACACAGAGCCTCCAGACACTGACCCAGAGCTAGTTGGGTTGACGTTGGGCCAGAGAGGCTGATGCAATCCCTAGAGGCAGACGCTGGGAGATTTTGTGGGCCAGATTGGAGCTGTGAGCTATGGGATTGTTCATCCAGGGTTTTAGCCAAAATATTTGTCTCCTACTGAGAGGTAATACTGCCGAGAGCATTCTCTGTTAGGTGAGCCACTTCTGGCACCCAAATTGTATTCTGAAACTGCTTAATAATAAAAACCTCAGATAGCTGCACTAGTTTTCCCGCATTGGGTTTTTCCAAGGACATTAGTCCAAAAATAACAGTGTCACTTGTGTTCTTGTTTTTCCTTCATTTGATGATCCCTATGTGTTGAGCATGTACTTGTATTTATTTTCAGTATTTGCATGGTAAACAACTTGTTAATTAAAAGAACAAGTAGGAAGAAATAAATCAAAAAGTACATGAAGGATTTCTAAAATTTAGACATAGAAATTCCAGGTATGGATTAATGGGGGGATTTGGCAAAAAGAATAGGCTTAGTTTGTACTCTTGTCTCCTTGATCTCTTTTGGTTGTTACCCTTGGATCTTAGTCCCATGGGATCTCCTTTATTGGCCATTTGGTTCTAGGGTGGTAATTCTTGAGAAACCCAGACTTTGGGTGCATATCTCACTCCTTTACCCGCACATATTACTCCCTTTCCACTCACTATACCCCCATTCATCATTTCTCCCACCTGGGTCCAAATTACAATTCTGGGTCTACATAGGGCTAGCCTCCCTATCCCTTTTGCCCCCATCTTGGGTCAGGCCTAGAATGATGCCTCAAATATTGAAGCAACTAAAAAAGAAGAAAAAGCATAATTGGCTACATTTAACAGGAAATTGTACCACTAAATGCAAAAAATGGCCAGGACAAAAAATAATTAACATGTGGACAAAAGTTGACACATGAGCTCTACCCCATCCATGGTCATCACCCTGGTTCCATAGGCCCTAGATGAGCCTCCTCTAATCATTTCAGAACCTATGATTGTCCCAACCCCTGGAGTGAAATGAACTGCCCTACCTCAAAAGGGGTAATCACTGCTATATTATACACATCATGCTCTTGTCCTTTCAGCCCTAAGCAGCTAAATAAAGAAAATTCACAAAAGCAAAAAGGCTTATAAAGAAGGGTGGAAAAATCAAGGTCGAGGCATCGCATGTACCACGACTGCTCCCTCTTACACATTATATACCCAAGTGTGGGTTTCCCCTTATCTAGCTACCCCTATGCCCCATTATGTGGCCCAAGGTTGCCCTTCTCATTTCCTATTCCAACTCACCTATTTGTCACTTGCCACCCCCATTAGAAGGGTGTAACTTGGACATACTATCACCTCTATGGGCTGAAACCACCTAATAAGGTAGTTTATAGAGGTTGTCCACTCCTCATACAACACATCAACAATCTCTAAAATTTGGAAGCAAGCAAGAGACAAGTAGGATGAAGACAAGGCAAGAAGAAGGGTATGTTAAGGCAGCGAAGAAAGAAGGAAGGACAGCGAAGGTGCAAGGTTGTTTAATAGGGTTTCTGCAGCCACACGTGCGAAGAGATAAGGGACAGTCTACAGCCAAATCAGCAGTGAAGTGGCAGGGGTATATTCTTCATGGTTTGGGCTAGTAATTAGGCCTACAAAGGCCTCCTACTCCAGCGAAGAACTCTCAAGCGAAGTAAGGAAGCAGAAAGTTGAAGTATGAAGGATTGTTTCTGGGGCTAACAATCACACGTGTGAGGTACAGCAAGGGTATGATAGCAAACAACCCTTTTTGTTTGGGTAAGAGATCAAGCCTCCAAAGGCTCACAAGCCTAGTGAAAGAGCCCATCTCTCTAAAGTGAAAAAGGCTCTAATTGGAAAAGTGTCGGAAGATGTGCCAGAAGTGACAGTGCAAAAAGAGGAAGGATTTGACTTATGCTTGGAGGATATCCTAGTCAAGGGTCTAGGGTTTGGCAGTTGTTCAAATAAGAAACTTCAATAAGAGAAATATTACAAAGGGTTTTCCTCTCAAGAGTGGAGAGGGTTTGTCCTTGGCAGAGAGCCAAAGTTTTGTGTTCTTGTTGTTTTGTTTTGGTAGTAGTTTGATGAAACACACACATATGCACTAATAAGAAAAAGAAGAAGTATAAGCTAACTAGAAAAAGTAAAAATACATCACAAATTGTTATCAAGTCTCAGAGAATAATCACAACACTACTTTGCCCTAGATTCTCTAACATGGTATTAGAGCGTAAGGTGACAAATCAAGAACACTCATCAAGGAAAAACATTTACAAAGTTGAAACATGAAGCCTAGAATTCTTAATCACTTCAAGGACAAGAAGGGTCTACAATCCATCACTCGCCAAGGAGGCCTACAAACCTAGAAGAAGAGCCTTATATAAAGGCACCTACAAAGAAGAGCAGATTGGAGCAAGACCTACATCAAGCTACAAGTCATCAAGCAAGTCCACTTGAAGAAGGCAACTTGAAGAGCATCAAGATCCAAGAAAGACAAGCCACCATGCCGGCAAGGAGGAAGCAATTCCATTACATCTCAAAATCTATCAAGTAAGTACATGTCCCCTTTTGAATATACATCAATGTCTTTTTGCAAGGAAAGCAATAAATTGGTAGGGACCAATAACTTTCTTGCATGGAAGAAGAGGATTGATCTACTTCTCAAGGAGAATGAACTCCTAGAACTTGTCAAAGGGAATATCACTATCTCTACTAAGAAGCAGACTCAAACCTTAGCCAAGTACAATAAGGATGAGACAAGAGCTCAAAGGATTCTGATAGAATCAATCAAAGATCCTCTCATGCCCTATATCTCCAAGTTTGAGACGTCAAAAGAAATTTATGATAAGCTAGTAGAGTTATTCCTCTCAAGAGTGGAGAGGGTTTGTCCTTGTCAGAGAGGCCAAATTTTGTGTTCTTGTTGTTTTGTTTTAATAGCAGTTTGATGAAACACACACATATGAACTAATAAGAAGAAGAAGTATAAGCTAACTAGAAAAAGTAAAAAGACATCACAAATTGTTATCAAGTCTCAGAGAATCATCACAACACTACTTTGCCCTAGATTCTCTAACATGGTATCAGAGCGTAAGGTGACAAATCAAGAACACTCATCAAGGAGAAAAATTTACAAAGTTGAAACATGAAGCCTAGAAGTCTCAATCACTTCAAGGACAAGAAGGGTCTACAATCCATCACTCACAAGGAGGTCTACAAACCTAGAAGAAGAACCTTATATAAAGGCACCTACAAAGAAGAGCAGATTGGAGCAGGACCTACATCAAGCTACAAGTCATCAAGCAAATCTCATCATCAAGCAAGTCCACTTGAAGAAGGCAACTTCAAGAGCATCAAGATCCAGGAAAGACAAGCCACCAAGCCTGCAAGGAGGAAGCAATTCCATTACATCTCAAAATCTATCAAGTAAGTACATGTCCCCTTCTGAATATACATCAATGTCTTTTTGCAAGGAAAGCAATAAATTGGTAGGGACCAATAACTTTCTTGCATGGAAGAAGAGGATTGATCTACTTCTCAAGGAGAATGAACTCCTAGAACTTGTCAAAGGGAATATCACTATCTCTGCTAAGGAGCAGACTCAAACCTTAGCCAAGTACAATAAGGATGAGACAAGAGCTCAAAGGATTATGATAGAATCAATCAAAGATCTTCTCATTCCCTATGTCTCCAAGTTTGAGACATCAAAATAAATTTATGATAAGTTAGTAGAGTTATTCCTCTCAAGAGTGGAGAGGGTTTGTCCTTGGCAGAGAGCCAAAATTTTGTGTTCTTGTTGTTTTGTTTTGGTAGCAGTTTGATGAAACACACACATATGCACTAATAAGAAGAAGAAGAAAAAGTATAAGCTAAAGTAAAAAGACATCACAAACTGTTATCAAGTCTCAGAGAATCATCACAACATTGCTTTGCCCTAGATTCTCTAACATGGTATTAGAGCGTAAGGTGACACATCAAGGAAAGGACAAATCAAGAACACTCATCAAGGAGAAACATTTACAAAGTTGAAGCATCAAGCCTAGGAGTCTCAATCACTTCAAGGACAAGAAGGGTCTACAATCCATCATTCACCAAGGAGGTCTACAAACCTAGAAGAAGAGCCTTACATAAATGCACCTGCAAAGAAGAGCAAATTGGAGCAAGACCTACATCAAGCTACAAGTCATCAAGCAAATTTCATCATCAGGAAAGTCCACTTGAAGAAGGCAACTTGAAGAGCATCAAGATCCAGGAAAGACAAGCCACCAAGCCTGCAAGGAGGAAGCAATTCCATTACATCTCAAAATCTATCAAGTATGTACATGTCCCCTTCTGAATATGCATCAATGTCTTTTTGCTAGGAAAGCAATAAATTGGTAGGGACCAATAACTTTCTTGCACGGAAGAAGAGGATTGATCTACTTCTCAAGGAGAATGAACTCCTAGAACTTGTCAAAGGGAATATCACTATCCCTGCTAAGGAGCAGACTCAAACATTAGCCAAGTACAATAAGAATGAGACAAGAGCTCAAAGGATTCTAATAGAATCAATCAAAGACTCTCTCATTCCCTATGTCTCCAAGTTTGAGACATCAAAAGAAATTTATGATAAGCTAGAAGAGTTATTCTTAGTATCCACAATCGAAGAAGTAATATCTCTGAGAAATGAATTGTACAAGATGAAGATAACAAAGGAAAGAATGGCTCCCTACTTCATGAAAATCTCTAAAATAAGAGATCAACTTCAAGAGCTTGGGGAAGTCATGTCTAACAGAGAGATGACAACTGCAGTACTCAATGCTCTACCTGAGAAGTGGGGAAACTTCACATCTAGCATTTATGCCAAGAAGGAAGCAACCCCTCTCAGTGAAATGTGGTCTCTATGCAGAATAGAGCAAACCAGACTTAAGGCAAAAAAAGATGTGGGATCAAAGGAGGAAGCATTTGCTACATGGCCAAAAGAAAGGGTAAATTTGGCAAGTTTGGTCCACGAAGAACAAACAACAAAGACATGTCCAAGATCCAATGTTTTGGATGCCAAGAATGTGGACACTACAGAAGGAATTTCCCTAAGCTTAAGAAAAACAACAACAACAAAAGAAAGAGGGAAGAAGCTCACTTGACTCAAGAGGTGAAAGAAAAGGACAGAAGCAAAAAGGGGAAGATCCTCCAGGTCTCTACTATGACTAGGTCAAAACTCTTTACTTTTAGACTTCTTTCAAAGTTTTGAGTAGAATAGGTCCATGAAGGAATAAATTAAATTGCATGGCTAGAATCACCCTTTAGAATCTAATAGCATGATGTACATAGAGTTTTAGACACTCATGTAGATGCAGCATTTATGATAAGAACAAAAATGCATAAATAGAAATATCTTCTAGAATATAGGAGCATGGCAGATATAGCTCAAGATATTCATATAGAAGAAGCATACCTAGTATAGGACCTCATTCATGATGAAAGAAAAATTGATCATGATAAAACTCTTAGAAGACCTACATCATCAAAAGAAAGGTAACATTTGCAAGACAAGGATCTTTAAGATCCTATGATGGAATCTTCAAAAGAAGGTTCATGGACCAAAGCAGATGTCTCATTGGGAATCCCATTCATGGGTTTCAAGAAAAGAATGATATGCAGGCAAACTAAGATGAAGCAAGAAGGGCCACACTAAAGGATGATCAAAGAAGAATCAAGATGAGGTATGTATGCATCAAATTTTAAGTCATGTTTTTAGTTGGATATTATTAAGTCATGGGTATAGTTCTATAACATGATCAAGCATGAAAGAATCTCTTTCACCAAGAACATGCTCGAAGGCATGTACCACAATGCAATGAAGGCCAACAAAGGAACATGCTCACGTAAGGAGCATAAGATTGTTGACTAAGAAGAATGAAGAAATGTTGACAAGTCCAGAAAGCAAAAAATGAAGGAATGCTTCCACAAGAAGCATTAGATGGTTGACCTATCTATCTGAGAAGAAGCAAATGAAGAAAGATATCAAGCATGGGAAGAACACCATGATCACCAAGAATCACTATCTGACAAAATGCCTTGAAAGATATCTCCTGAAAGAATGGAGAACAATTCTGATAAATGAAGAAAGGACTCTTGACACCTGTGCAGGCCTTTGAAATATAAAAGGTGCAGATAATTGATTCTACTCTATGAAGATGTCGTGATGAAGAAGCCATCCAACAAAAGGAAAAGCAATGTTGAAGCAATATCAGGATGAAGTCATGATAGGCTACTCGGTCAAAGCATATATCCTGGCAAGTATGATGAAGAATCCATGAGAAGAGCATTCTGAAGCATGGACAAGATGGCAAAGTAGTAGCCAATGATTACAGGAAGAACCTAATAGTCACTTTCCACAAAGCAATGACATGACAAACCAAGAAGGAAAGTGATCGATGGATGGTGGCCTACCGAAAAGAAGCTCAATCGAAGACTTCAGGACATCAAGAAAGGAAGAAGATCAAGCAAGTTGAAGGACCCACAAAGAAGTAGTTGTTGATGAAGGAAAGAGTCCCTAGTTAAGAGGGAGCTCTAACAGGTCCTCGATCAAGTGAGAGATTTTTTATCACCCCTAATTATAAAGGAGTGACAATTGTGTTTTCCATTTCATGGTTCATGCACTAGACAAGGTGTTAAGTTTAGGTATGTTCTATGCTAGAGCAATTTATTTCAATTTCTTTCCATATTGGCAATCACATCAGCATAAAGTAAACTGCAGATAGAACATAAATATAAATCGCAGAAGACAAGCCAAGACAAGAGGACACAAGATGTGGTGCCAGCCAGGGACAAAATGCAATGTGGGGAAACCCTTGATCAATTCTTCATTTATGCTCTTCAAAGTTCAGCAAAGAAAGAGAGAGAGATAGTACATTTACAATAGAAGTCAACATTTTGACTTTATGATATCTGCATGAAATCAGTTGAAGACATATTGCTTCAATTGATTCTCCAAGGTGGCTCCTTCACCTATCATAGTGCTGCCTTTCGTCCATTCGTTGCACCTTACCGTTTAGCACCATGTTGTACCATCACAGTGCTAGACCTAGATCACTAAGCTGCTCTCATCTGCTCTCATCATCATGCTACCCAAGGTGACTCCTTCACCTATCATAGTGCTGCCTTTCGTCCATTCGTTGCACCTTACTGTTTAGCACCATGTTGTACCATCACAGTGCTAGACCTAGATCACTAAGCTGCTCTCATATGCTCTCTTCATCATGCTGCCCATTACGCTACATCTTCCATCATCACGCAGCCCTATTCATCATCATGCTACTCCTTGATCATGTTGCCCTTTACATCATCATGATCATGCTGCCCTTTACATCTTTATGCAGTCCCATTATTGATCATGCTCATATACATATATATGATGATGATCTATAATTAATGTGATCCTTGTCACTGAGATCATTGATGATGCACATTCACATTAGTGCCATCGAGATCAAGTTTGTGAGACCACCATTAACGTGGCCCTTATGTTTCAAACCCTAACCACGGTTGTCTATTATGCGGAGACAGCGATAGGAATCTGCTTGGATCTACTTCATAAATGGTATGCCAAGATTGTAATTGTGCTTTGGAGATCATCGACACTGGGAGGAGTCTATAACAAGACAGTGAGGATAACAGTCTTCATTAACTGTGTATACGAGTCTTCATTAACTGCGTATAGAGTTTCCAACCCTGATTGCGTATAAATGAGTCTTTATTGCTGCATATAAAGATTCATTGACAATGTTGTGTTTGACTGCGGCGCTTCTACTGCGGCTTCATCAAATCTCCTTCAGGTATGCCAATAGCCCAGAACGTATGACTGCGTTTGACTGTGGCTCTTCCACCGAAGTTTCTGTTGCTTCATCCATCCGAGACGTATGCCCAGAATGAGACAGAGACTTCACTGCTCTGTCCATCCGAGGACATCACCTTCAGATCATAGCTATCTCGAGAGTAGACTAGCCCAGATTCTGTTGCAGCTGAACCTTAGATCTGTCTCACCAAAATGCGGATCTTCTTCACTACGGCTTCTCTCCTCCATGTGAAGATCCTTTTGACTACGTATAAATATTTCTAAGAACAGCGCATGAATGTCTTCATGAACAACATCCAAAATGTCTTCATGAACTGCATAGATATGTTTCCATGACCTGTCTATAACAGTCTCCATGAACATCGTATGAATGTCTCCATGACCAATGTATATATGGGAGCCTCCTTGACTGCGTAGATTAGGGCCTGTGTATAAAACTTCTTGTACAACGTATTAGGTCTTTGTCTGCTGCGTGGATCATCCTCATATGCCTGCGGCTTCCTGCGGTTAGGGCATCACCCTTGGGCAAGCGTATCTTCATTGTGTCTCTCCTTCACCAAAAACCCAAAGACGTGGAGAGGAGGAGACCACATATGAAGAGGATGTGTATTCCAAATGATTTCAAGTCCTCTATATTTATACTAATACGCAGATGATGAATAGACACGACTATTGGGCTTCTGAGCCTACATAGGATGTTGGCCGACTTGACAATATACAAATAAATTCATAACTCCATGAATACTTATCGAAATCGGATGATATTTAGATCAATCCTACACCTCTCGATGAGAGGGATCCAATAAAAATATCAACTGCCATACATAAGATGACCCACATGGAGTTTGGTCCTAGTTGCCAATTTTAACACAAGGACTAACAGTCGTAAGTCTAGATGAAGGCCATGAATGGAAATATAGACACAATATTCTTGTCTTCACTTGGGAAGAAAGAATGGGAGGATTAGGTAATCATCTAGCATCTGATACTCTTTGAGGATGTCTAGGGCGTCCAAGACAAGTAGGCAAGAGGACCGATATTCGTTGAGGTTTGGGAACCCAAGATAAGAATAGTCCTAGAAGGTCATACTCGAGAACAACGGGTGGGTATGTACCTTGAGAGACAATGATGAAGGTGTCTATAAATCATTGATCTCGTCACGATTGTAGCTCATGGTCTCGTAAAGAGATGGAATTGTTAGTCAAGGCATTGCACTATGACAATGCTAATGAATATGATGCTATAACAAATGGATTGCAAATCTCGTTTCTCTTGTGTGAATTCTTCAAAATTGAAAATTGCCAAACACCTTGTAATGTTGTATGAATACCTCCCTAGTTAAGAGGGAGTGTTGAAGGAAATGTAACTAGGCTAGGTCTTCATAAATGTAATTTTGATATTTGTACTTATTCAAGAAAAGAGAAATTATTTTTGTATTATTTGTCAATGAGTTTCTTGCCCATTGAAAATAGGTCATGCACATTTTGAAGTGATTCTAGAGAGTCAATGTCAAAATATAATTATGATAAGACCCTTTGAGGGCATGCTACATCATGTAAGTCATCATACAAGGTCATGGGAACACCTCCAAGCATGGTCAAATCCTCTCCTAGCACCAACAAAGTCTACAAGCAACAAAACAGTGAATTAAAATGATTTATGAAGCAAACTGTCAAGTCGGCTTTAAGGACAATCATGTCGGCTGGAAGAGGAGGGACAGACCTCTATTTATAGAGGTTGTCCACTCCTCATACAACGCATCAACAAGCTCTGAAATCCGCAAGAAAGAAGGAGACAAGTAGGACGAAGACAAGGCAAGAAGAAGGGTCTATTAGGGAAGCAAAGACAGAAGGAAGGACAGTGAAGGTGCAGGGTTGTTTTCTAGGGTTTATGCAGCCACACGTGCGAAGAGATAAGGGACAGTCTACAGCCAAATCAGCAGTGAAGTGGTATGGGTATATTCTTCATGGTTTGGGCTAGTAATTAGGCCTATAAAGGCCTCCTACTCCAGTGAAGAAGAAGAACTCTCAAGTAATGTAAGGAAGCATAAAGTTGAAGTATGAAGGATTCTTTCTAGGGCTAACAGTCACACATGCGAGGTGCAGCAAGGGTATGATAGCAGACAGTCCTTTTTGTTTGGGTAAGAGATCAAGCCTCCAAAGGCTCACAAGCCTAGTGAAGAAGCCCATCTCTCTAAAGTGAAAAAGACTCTAATTGGAAAACAAAGCGCTGGAAGACAAAGTGTCGGAAGAAGTGCCAGAAGATGTGCCAGAAGTGACAATGCAGAAAGAGGAAGGATTTGACTTATGCTTGGAGGATATCCTAGTCAAGGGTCTAGGGTTTGGCACTTGTTCAAATAAGAAACTTCAATAAGATAAATCTTCCAAAGGGCTTTCCTCTCAAGAGTGGAGAGGGTTTGTCCCTGGTAGACAGCCAAAATTTTGTGTTCTTGTTGTTTTGTTTTGGTAGCAGTTTGATGAAACACACACACATGAACTAATCAGAAGAAGAAGAAGTACAAGCTAACTAGAAAAAGTAAAAAGACATCACAAATTGTTATCAAGTCTCGTAGAATCATCACAGCACTACTTTGCCCTAGATTCTCTAACATAGAGGAGTTTGACAACCAATGTCACTGACATCAAGATACATAGAGCGGTTGGTGCTCTTGATTAAATACGAGTTCCATACCCTAATACTTCACAAAATCCAATGGAAACATTGCAATCCCCCCAATCCCGAAATCCTAAAAAACTGATAAGTCTACTGGATTTTGAATGAAATCTAAAATTATACTTTCTCCATATGAAATCCACTGAGGTCGGAACCACTCTCTAACATCCTAAGCCATTTCATGGTAATGTTAAAAATTTAAGTAAAAGGATGAAAATGAAGATTAAGGAGAATGTCATGTTTATTTTAAGAATTTAACACTACCATGAATCGCATATCAATGCTATGGCCATAAGCTTGATCATTAGGCTACCCCACTCAAAAATGATTTGTTTCTTTGAAAAAAATTGCATTCTTTGGGTGTAATCTCTAAATCATATTCTTGAATCTTAGTAGCCCACTTAGCACGAGTCCCTAAGCAATCAATTTTAGTTAATATATCTTTAACAGCAGAGTGTGGGACAAAAGCAACGATCTTGGAATAACCCACATAAGTCCTGAAATGCTTAAGAGATTTGACTAAAGCATACGCTTTCTTTTCCATGGTAGTATAATTTAATTCAAAATTTTGAAGCGCTTTACTCATGAAAGCTATAGGTTGTTCGTGACCATCTTTATTCTTTTGTAATAGGACACCAGCAATGGTATCTTCAAAAGCAAAAGAGAAAATCATGAATTCCTTTGAATAATCGGGACTAACTAAGACAGAAGCTTTAGCAATAGAACCTTTGATCTCCTAAAAAGCCTTTTTGCCATCGTCTTTCCATAAGAATTTAACATCCTTTTCAGAAGACTTTGAATAGGCTTAGCTATTTCTGCATAGTTTGGAATAAATCTTCTAAGGAAATTGGTTTTCCCAAGAAAACAATGAAGGGATTTGAGATTATGAGTGAGAGGAATTTTTTGGATTCCCTCAACCCTCACAGGGTCAATCTTGATCCCATCCTTGGAAATGATGTGATCAAGAAACTTCCCTTCTGCTACTCCAAAAACAGACTTAGCAACATTCAAAGAGATTCCAAATTCTCTGCATCTATCAAAAACCGATCTAAGATGACCTATATGATTGATACAATTCTTAGAAAAAACCGTAAGATGATCCTGATAAATTTCAATAATTTTATCGATTAAACCCTTGAAGGCATTGTCCATAGCCCTTTGAAAGGTAGCCCCAACGTTAGTTAATCCCAAAGGCATTTGAATGTATTCGAATGTGCCCCATGGAGTGCTGAAAGTAGTTTTGTGTCGATCCTCTTTCTTAACCCAAACTTGATTGTACCCAGAGAAACCATATAGCAGGGACATTATTCCTGAACCCGCTATCCCTTGCAACATAGTCTCCATGTTTGGCAAAGCGTAATTATCCTTCTTACATGCTAGATTAAGGTTTTTGAAATCGACACAAAGTCTAATTGTTCCATTCTTCTTTCTAACAATCACCAGATTGGAACACCATGATGAATACCTAGTCTGAGCAATGATTCCAGCTGCGAGCATTTTTGCAAGCTCCTTTTGGACTAAGGGGGCCAACCTAGGATTTATCTGCCTCAGCTTCTGACGAAAGGGCTTAGCATTTTCATCCTTTAAAGGGATAGTGTGCTATATGACATCTTCCCTATAACCCTTTAGCTTATCAAAACAAAATGCTAAGACATCCTGATATTCATGAAGTAGATCGATTATCGATTATCTTTTTCCTTTCTTCTTTACTAGTACCCCTACCAATTTTAACAATTTTATGGTCACAAGGGGTACCTATATATACTTCAATAAATTCAGCAAGATCCATCTTATTTTCTTCTCCTTTCTTTGTGGCATCATGCCGATCAAAGTGTTTCTCTAAGGCAACAACGTTCCTAGGAGTAGGATTTATAATATCTTCATAGTCATCAGATCCATTCTTCCTATAGCTTACCTGAAAATTCTCAAACCCATCCAAGTTATTTAAAAAGCGAATCACTTGCTTTTCATCGTCAAAAACCTGCCAATGCTCTAAGTTATCTGGAAAGGAAGGTCTGAAAATAATTTCCATTTTAATCTTATCCTTCACTAATTCATCAGACAACTACAAGGTAGATGCGGCTACAGCAAGCTCATCGGCCAAACTATTATGCTCTCTTCATATAGTGTTAAAATTGGCAACTAGGGCCAAAATCCATGTGGGTCATCTTATTTATGGCAGCTGATATTTTTCTTGGATCCCTCTCATCGAGAGGTGTAGGATTGATCTAAAGATCATCCGATTTCATAAGTATTCATGGAGTGATGAATTTATTGTGTTATAAGACAACCGTCAAGGTCGGCAGTAACCAATAAACCCTACATTTGCTCAACGTTTTAGTATAAAGGGGATGACTTGAAGTCATTTCTCACACACACTCTATCTTGATTTCTCTCCACTGTCTTGGGTTTTAGTGGAAGAGAATTAGGGGGAAGCCCTAGATGTTGGAGGATTAGAGGCTGCCCTAACCACAGTCAAGAAGAAATACAATGCCCTAATCTAGAGTACCAATCATGAAAAAAGCCCTAACATTGAGAATAAGCCCTAAACCTATAATTGGTCCCTACTAAACAAGACTAAAGGCTAACCTAACAAGCTTTCTAAGGCTGCTCAAGAGGAGGACGTTGATGTGAAGGTCAAAGGGAGCGTGAGGCTGCCCTAGACACGTGAAGGGCTATTGTGGATAGTGAAGCCTTAGTCACAGCATGAAGATCAAAGGATAGTGTGGGAGGCTACCCTAGACAGTGTGGATGTAACAACCCATTAATAAAATTTTAAAACTTAAAAACTTTATAATATATTTATATATTAAATTTTATAAAGTATATCATTAGACTTTATAAATTTATAAAATAGATCATTAAAAACTTTATAACATATATAAAGAAACGTTATAAAATATCTCACTTAAATTTTGTAATATATATAATTTAAATATTATAAAATACGTTAATTAAACCTTATGACAATTATAAATATAAAGGGTACCAGCGAACTTATATCGTAGCTATCCCAGACCAACTCAATACTTATTACAGAGCACAGAGGAGGGTGGAAAGATCTGAGAGCCTTCAATGCGTGGAAGGCAGTGGCTGCAAGTGGGAGGGCGGCCACCGCCAGGCCGGTAAATAAATAGCAGGGGCTTGAACCGAGAGAAGGGGAAAAAGCAAGAGAGGAGCAGAAAGAACCAGGAGCAGAAATTCACCAGGAGGAAGTTAATTATCCATTGGAAGAGCTTAAGCTGTTTGAGGTTCTGGGCACGGAGGGACAGAGAATTTCCGTTGTGAAGTTTTCTGGATTGAGCAGCTAGGTTGCTCAATCTGGTTGGGTGGTATTGGTCTTCCGGAGACTAGATCAAATCAGCATCCGCAGCACCAGCAGAATCAGCCGCAGTTGAGGTAAGTACCAATTTAATTTCTTCAGGCTTTCTGTACTTCCGATTCTAGTTAATGTTTAAATTTGGTCTCTACACATGGTATCAGAGCTACGTTCAAACCCTTTGGGACCTCTCAGGCCCTGCACAGCTAGAAATTGGTATAAACATACCTGTCTGCTTAGATGTTAATGGCTTAGTTTGGGACTGATACTGGGTCTGTCATAGATTAAGAAACAACCCCTCCGGTCCGAATCGTCGGAATGTGCCGTAATCTTCGCCGTAAGCGCTGGCACGAATTTCAAATCCACCCAGAGTAGTATCCCAATTGAATGAGGATTCAGATTTGACGGTTCCTGGACGAAAGTAGAGCAGTAATCCACACATCTGAATGATCCGTGTTCTGTCTGTTTGACGTTTTCTAAGACATGAGCCAGTCTGTTTCCCCATTGTTGGACGGCACGCATTCGAAACTACCTCTGGATTGCTCGAACAAATCATAATCAAATAAATGACGGCAATCAAACAAACAAATATCTTATTGCTAATGAATTACAAAATCGTAAAGCGAACAATTTCTCTCATATGCGAGCGAAGAACAAACCCCGGAATACTATTTTAAAGCATGGATATGCTCCACAATTTAATGTGCTGCTACGGGCCTCGCGATAGGGAGAACTGTGGGGATTTACCGGAGCGCAGAGGCTTAAGGCCCTTCGATGCGGAGGAGTTCAGAGAAAATGCTCACAAAGTGGTAGACTTTATTGCCGATTATTACAGAGACATCGAGAAGTTCCCTGTTCGGAGTCAAATGCAGGAGTGTTTCTTTCTTAAACCATTAGAATTTTGATAAATATAAGGCAGTTGTTTTTGTGTCATGAGATTAACCTAGGTGGCTCTGACCGAACCAAACGTCTAGGCTTAACCAAACGTCTAGGCTTATTCTGATATCGAGGATTATTATGCATACTTTTAAGATTAATGTTTAGTTCTGACAATCTTTTCTCTGAGAAAATATAGGAGTCGGGGTTTTCTTAAACACATTGGAACACTCCATGAATTGAGTTCAATGACCATGTTTATGTCTGACAGTTCAAGACCAAGACAAAAATGGATTTCTCAAATCTGTTGAGTCTGGGGGTGTTTCATATCCCTTACCAAGATTTAAAAATATCAGAGGCATGTCTCCCCCGTGTAAGCTGACTATAACTTGCTACCTAGGCCAGTGGTTAAAAGTGACTGTTTTAGCTGACCTTAAATGTGCAAAACTTTTACGTTTTGAGTCTGATTTCGTTTGCTCAACTGCTACTATTTCATCAATATTGCTGAAGGTATAGATATTGACCAGCATCAGCTAAAACTACCAGAATGAGCTTTTACAGTGGAGGGAAATACCCGTAACTATACTTTACTACAGGGTCCTTGAAGGTGTTTGAAAGATGACCAGCTTTTAGTTTTGGAAACATTTCTTTTGGATACAAGACTGATGATGTATCTCTTTAACTTGCTACTATTTCATTAGTATCTCTAAAGGTAGAAAATTATTTCCAAACCATAATGCATTTTTGAATTTTCCAAGCCGCAGCTGAGTCTAGCTATTACTCTCGAGTATTATTGTGTTTTAAATTGGTATCTTCAGTACGCCAATTTATAAGTTTCACGTGTCTCAAAAGCAAACTATTTTATTTATCTCCTGTTTTGAATTCAACTACATTAGAGTTCAATTGAGAATCCATGCCCTTTCAGAACTTGTGTTTATCTATTTTGCCTCAATAGAAAGGACTATTTGAAGGCGAAGCTCCACACACACACAGACATGGCGAGTTCTCTAGTTTTTCTTGCCATGATATTGTTTCTTCAGAGATCATATTATGAACTTTATTTGTTTAAGTTCTACTTTGTGGGAGCTGACTGTTTCATGCAATTGGGCCAGATGCATGTGTTAGGCGAATTTCGTCGAATAGATATCCCCGCCTGCTGTATCTCAGGTGAGCTGCATTCCAACGTAATGCTTCCAGAATGGGTAAAGAGCATATTTGCACTACTGATAATCTAGTGATGATCGGAGCATCCTGTCAAAAATTCTGGGTCTAGTAGCTTTTCTCCCAAGGGACAAAAGCGTAACTATATTTCTTAGAGGAAATTGATATTGCATTTTGCATGCATGCTTATAGCATCAAAATATAGCTTATGGGCTCATGAAATAAAAATAAACCTATATGTCAAATAGCTTAAAAACTTGAATCTATCAAAATCGCAACATCTTAATACTAGAAACCCTTAAACATACATTGCTGGAATAGCTATCAAAAATGCATAGAAAGCAAAGTCATGTTGGTGCTATAGCTCAAAATATTAACTCACTATCCACCTGAGTGGTGGGCCCTCTAGAATATGAAACATAGCTAAGATTTACAATCACAACCGCTAAATCAATAATTGAATCTGCCAACAAGAAAAGACAACAAAAATGGAAGCTGTATATTGATATGCATCAGACACCCTGCAGAACTTTGTTTATATCTTGAGTCGATCTCTTATTTAAATATTTAGGATTGTTTCCAGAGCTTGTTTGCCTTGTGTGCATCAACATTATCACATGTTTAGTTTATTTCTTTAGAAGTCCGACAATGGAAGATGCTAAGGTACTAAGACTACAGTCAAAAATGATTACTAGTGTCTGTTTTATCAAGAATTGGTGCAGCCTTCTGTCAACTTTTACACAAAAGATATTACTTCTGGATAACAAACCTAATACGTGTTGTTTTGTTTTATGGTTTTATAGTATAAATGCTTAAGCATTAGTTCTTGTCGGCATCTATGAAACCAAAACCTATAAACTAGGGGTTTCATATTCCAGTATATTTAGATACATACCTTGTAAACATCTCCTTCATTAGACATCAAACGCCACCTTGAGTAGCTTCTAGAGAGTTAGTGTTCCTGTAGTGTCCGGCAGTATAGGGAAATCTATCAACTCGCCAATGGAAGCAAGGACTAAAGCCAGATCTTCCTCAAAACTGGAAGATGTGAAGTGGGTTTTTTTTTTCAAGCTAGACAAAATTCTGTCACTAAGTTGTATGTTGAAAAGTTAAATGGGATCCCGGATCATGACCCTCCATGGCTGTCATCAAGTTTCAGTATGAGACCTGTATTGTTGTTACTGATAATGCCATTGTGTATAGTCATGTTTCAGTATTCTTTCTCCAGAATAGCAAAAATTACGTATTCAAAGGTCCTCAAAATTTCATTATGTTGTTTATCTTCACTTAAGTTGAATCAAATACAAAGTCATGCCTCATAATCCGTAGGCAGGCAGACAGAGACTGGAGTGCTGGAACATGAGCCTATGGTTAATCGAGGAAGTTTTATTCCCGATCCATAGGCCTTCCACCTCCCCAAGCTGTCTGAAGTAAAGCCTGATTGCAGATTTTATATGCGAAACCCTCTCAATGTTGCATCCCCCTCTGCATATTGTCAGGGATGTTTAGGATCTATACTCTTCTGCATTATTCATTTTAGGATAGAATACCTTGCATAGGACAAGGAGGTCGCGAGACCATCCTCCTTGACCTCGGTACCAGTAAGATCCGCCTAGCGGGTAAAAATAGCAAAACTATATACCGTTTCTAAATGTATTATCGCAAAAGAAAGTTACGTTGTAAAATTTTGTCGTCTACCTCATAACTTTGATAATTTTATTGGTGTGTTCAGGAACCATTGCAAATTGGTGAAGACATACGAGCGACGACGACGTTGATCAGGCGCAATCACCACCCGTAATGCCGCCACCGTCCGTCATCATCATCCCCAGGCCTTCACCCCCGAACTTCATCAACATCAAACGCCCCAGCGCCAAGTTAATTGTAATTAATGAACTCCTTGGAAGCCTTATTAGCACATTAAAAGGAAACCACTAGGCTAAGACCAAGGAGGAATCTCCTCATTTGGCTACCAGTTCAGCGGAACCGAGAATTTCGAGCCCAGAAGGGTCGACAGAGGAACATCTCTAGGAGCTTCAAAAAATCAGACTCCCGGAATTCTCAGGAGGCCGAGCAGGTGAACGCACTGAAGCGTGGTTGGAGGGAATGAACAGATGTTTTGGGTTAAAAGAATATTCATCTTCGGCAAAGACAAAAATTGTCGTGTTTCAACTCAGGGAAAGTGCCTTGATTTGGTGGGGAAATTTGGAAAAACAGCTGCACCTTACATCAGATAGTATCCCTTGGGAACTGTTTGAGGGAGGAAAGATTTCGCGCAAAGTATTTACCTCCGTACTTTCAGCAACAGCAAGCAAGAGCCTTTCATACGTTAGTCCAGGGAAGTAAAACGGTGGAAGAGTAC
>APFE031160596.1:0-20721 GCA_000404065.3 Pinus taeda
ATGGTCTGTACTAGACCAGACATTGCACATGCAGTGGGAGTATTGAGCAGGTTTATGTCAAAACCAGGGAAGGAGCACTAGACATCAGTGAAGCGGGTTTTCAGGTATTTGCGTGGCACTAGTGATTATGGTTTGTGCTACCAAGGAAGACCAGGATTGGACAGAGTGTTGGATATCTGTGGCTTTGTGATGCAGACTGGGCTGGAGATCTGGATCAGAGAAGATCTACAAGTGGGTATGTGTTTAACCTATTTGGAGGTGCAGTCAGTTGGATGAGTAAGAAACAATCTGTAGTGGCACTATCAACTACAGAGGCAGAATACATGGCAGCCACTCATGCAAGCAAGGAAAGCAGTGTTTGGTTGCAGAGATTGTGTTCAAGTATGGGGTTAGTACAGGGAGCTATAAGGATAGACTGTGACAGCCAAAGTCAATTTTCTTGGCAAAGAACCCTGCTTATCATTCAAAGACAAAGCACATTGATGTTCAGTATCACTTTGTGAGGGATATGATAGAAGACAAAAAGGTGTTGCTGGTAAAGGGGACACTTTGAAGAATACTGCAGATGCATTGAAAATAATCTGTGAGCTCTGAGAAAGTTCTCTTGTGTAGAAGAAACAATGGCGTTCAGGCGGAAAAATGACTAACTCCCTGTGGCCCCTTGTTGAAAAGAAAACAACAAGTGGGAGATTGTTGGGTTTGTTAATTCTTTTCCACACAACCCCACGTAGTGAACGGGTTAGAGGGGGGCGGAGCCCCCCTCTTGGCCGATTAGCCAATGGGGGGTCACAGGGGGGCGGCATGCCCCCCTATCCAGGGGGTGACGAGCGTGGGTAGCCCCCCCTCTAACAGGTTCTGGCACGCCCCGAGAAATATTTTTTTGGACCCTAATTAGTTGGGCGAAACCTACCATGGTTTTCGGTCCATGGTATTGGATGCTTCGGGATGTATAAATATGTATTGTAACATTGAAAGGATATAATGAAAAATCAAGTTGGTAGTCTCGATTTTGAGATCCAGTGGGAAATCTCTGTGTATATGTGTTTTATGTGTTACGCTCTCGCATTTTTATTTTTCCTGTGATTTAGAATTCGTATGCAGGTAATTTCTGTACGGGGTTAAAACCTACACCAAGATATCTTAAACATGTGAGAACCATCTGAGAGGCCTGCAATTCCCTAACGTTTGATGGCTCTTCTATGATAATTCTATGTCCCTTGTGTGGTTTTCTCTACTGCCTAGCTCTGTCTGCTGAAGTGTCACTGCCTGTGTTTTATTCCTCCTCATAGTCTCGGTCCTCTCTGTCCATGTTTGCAGGGTTGAGGCTGTATGAAGGGAATGAGTGAAAGTGTTTTAAGAGTGAGGGGATGGGAGATGAGCTTATGCGCTAGAAAATGAACGAAGAAGTAGGAATGATAAAAATGAGAGGGAGGGCTTGGGTTAGTTTGAGATATTGCTCTTGGGGAAAAGGGATAAAGGGATGGAAATGATATGGAATAGGGGTAAAGGGATAAAGGGATAAGAGGATAGAGTTTAGAGCTGTAGGGATAGATGATAGGATGAGCAATGAGGGTTTAGGGTTTTAGGCATCACTAGGAGATTTTTAGGGTTTTATATTTATCATGGAGAATGATGCTTATGATGTTGATATGCAAACTAAAACTGTAGCAAAGGAGGTCAACTTACTTGTATGCAGATGACAGAGGACAAATTTGAGATTTGTATGAATATTTGAGGCTTTTCTAGCCCTCCTGCACAACGCGTAGCGCCGGTGCACAAACGCGCAGCGCCACCCTAGAAGTGCAACACCAAACTTGCCTGCCTCAGACGCGCATCGCCACTCTGCCAACGCGCAACTCCACTCCACCACTGCTCCAAAAGCGCAGCGCCAACCTTCCTTTGCCCAAAACTCACTCGAACTTTCCTGTTCTTCTCACTTTTTGACTCCTTGCTTGCCAAATGAGAATAATGAACTTGAAAATGAAATTTGAGAGCTTAAATAGGAGTAGATTTTGTTTTTTCACTTGAAAAACCCACTTTTTAATGTTTCTTGTCCTTCTTCAAAACTCTGTTTTTAATGCCCTTTCTTCTTTGTGTCTTTGCAGGTGGATAATGCTCAACTTGAACTGATTTTTGCAGTTTTGCTTTGTCTTGTAGCAAGGAGAGATGCCCTGGTGCAACTGGGATCATATAGTGACTGAAAATTACATAATAAATACAAATAAACTCAAAATACTCTGTTTTCACCTCAAAAACATGTTTTTGTAGTGAAAATTACATTAGGTTAAAAGATAATTATTCAGTGGCTATGACCTACAAGCCATCATGCTTGACTTATTTATCATCCTCATACCCTTGCTGACCTTTATTTACATTTCTAAATCAGGCTTTTGACCTTGGTGATGAAACCCTAAGACCTAATGAAAACATACCTTATGACCTAATGAAAGTATGATTACAAATTGACCATGAAACCATAACTGAAGACAACCCGAAGAAGGGTCAGCAAGTATACTCTATGAGGGAAAAATTTATATTTTTTGAAGAGAAGACAACCATCAGTGGATCAGTTTGACATGACCTAATGAAATGATGTAAAATTTTGAATATGGGACCCCTAAAATGACAATGCAAAGAGAAAATTTGATCCCTGATGGAAATATGCAAATACTGACACTAACAAGCCACTGTCATAAAACACATACATAACCAGCATAATAACAACCAAAATACCAAGGAAATCACAGCCATATGATCCACATATAAACTGGTATAATACTCATAGAAATGCAAGGAGAAATGGCCTCATATTGATGATGCAAAATCTAAACCTGAGAAGGGACTACCACGTTCCACCCGGGCATAGAATGGATGAGCCAAATCTCTCTTCATTCATTCACCCTCGTGCCATATCCCAAGCATGAGTGTGGGAATCAAACCAAAAGAACCAACTAGGGCATCCTGAATATAAACCACCTCACCCTCATCAATAAAAAGCAGGATTTACTGTAATCCATCCTGGATCACTAAGCCAACACAATGAACATGTAATAATCAACTTTACCATGATATCCACCCGATCATTAGGCCAAACAAGCATGGATGCCACCATATTTCTCCACCTACACCGTGAGAAATTTTCATGTCTCATAATCTCTCAAGCTTTACTGTAATCCACACCGGATCACTAGGCCCTAAACCAAGACCCACTCTCTAGGGTTTACCGCATATCCCAACCCAAGATTACTAGGCCCAATGAATAGAAATCCACCTCTTGGCTTTACCACTACCATTCACTCGCAAGGATTCCTAGGTCCACTGAGGCAACACAATCCTGGCTTTACTGTAATCCATGGTCTAGCTCAAGGGTTACTAGGTCGGTGGCTTTATCGTGATCCATAGTCTAGTTCAGGGACCACAAGGCCATGTGCTCTATCATTAAGAGATTCACCTAACTCAGCTTCAAACCCATTCGACAATCCAACTCAACCAAAACATGAGATCCCCATCACACCATGGCTATCTGGAAATGGAAAGGCTCGACTGAAAACAATGTCACACGTGGAAAAACCCATGCCATAACAACAAAAGAACCACATGAAATACCATGCACACAAAATCTAGCAAGGAAAAAACACATGTAAATTGATACCTGCAAAGAATATTTTTGTGTTTGTTTGATCTTTCTCTTCTTTGCTTGATCTCTGCTTCCTCTTTCCCTATTTTCCTTTCTTGATCCAATGCCAAAATGCTCCATGAAAACTCTAAGTGTCCAAGAGTGAGAGAGAGAGAGAGAGAGAATAATGAGAGAGCTCGAAAACTAAATTAACAAAAGGTTAAAAACTTCTCCTCATAAGCGTTTTTATCAATTAGGCCTCTATTTTCTTCATTTTCCATTGTTTTCCTTCATTTTCCTCTTCACGTGCAACCTGTGACCTTTCAACTTCCTTTTCTCCTAATTTCCATTAATTTTATAAATAAATGTGCCAAAAATACCATTTTTCCTTTCCAAAGCCTTATCCATTTCCTTAGCCATAATAAACCGATTGAACACCCACACTAGGATGTTTTTCCCAAAATTCATCTGTGAATAAGTGTCCCATCAACCATGGTTATTAGTTTTGCCTTTATTAACTTTTATTACATGGAATTTTCACCAAGGACATTACAGAACCCTCCCCCTTGGGGGACACTATCCTCGGTGTTTAACCACACCTATACCTCATCCAAACTAATTGAAAACAAACGTACTTCCCATGGATTTTATAACATAGCTCGATGCCGTATTTACAATGATCACCCTGTTGAGAAGAAAACCAACATGACAACATAAGAAGCATAATATCATAATTAGATGACACCCATACTGCTTATTGGAGCTTTATAACATAGCTCATGGTAGTATTTACATCCATATACATATGTACATATACCAAAACATCATCAAACATGTACCAATAATATATTAAAGACATATACCAAAACTGCTTTTCCTCAACTAAAAAACAATGAAGGATACATAGCCTGCATATGACCCTCCATCTCCCATCTAGCTTCATCGTGCCCAAAGTGATTCCACTACACTTTAACTTGCTCAATTTCTAGGTTCGGGAGCATGAGCACCTTTTTCTGCAATATACACTGAGACTCTCGCTAGAATTATCCATCTTGTTCCACCTGCAATACAGACCAGTCAATCACATGATCATCATCTTTAACATACTTCTTAAGCAATGAGACATGGAAAACATCATGGAATTTCATTTTCGAAGGTAATGCAAGTCGATAGGCTACTGGCCCAATCATCTCAATAATAATGAAGGGTCCAAAAAACCGTGGTGCCATCTTTGCACATGATCCAATCGGTAAATATATCTTATTTGGTTTGATGCATAAGTACACCTGTTCACCAACCTAGAACTCCTTGAACAACTTGTTCTAATATGCATAGCTCTTTTGCCTATCTTGTGTTGCCTTTAGATTATTTTTTATAAACTGCATTTCCTGTTCCATGCCCACCAACATGTCTGGTCTGATCAACACTCGATAAACTGGATTAATCCAACTAATGGGAGTATTGCAACCCCACCCATATAATGCCTCAAACGGACTCATCCTCAAAGATTCTTGATACCCATTGTTGTAAGCGAACTCTACCAGTGGAAGATACTCTTCCCACTTTCACTGTTGATGAATCATGTACATCCTTAACATGTCCTCCAATATCATGTTGACGATCTCAGTTTGTCCATCTATTTGTGGATTATAAGTTGTACTGAAGGCCAACTTTGTGCCCAAACTTGCAAACAACTCCTTCCAAAACTTGGAAGTGAACTTTGCATGCCTATCTGACACAATCTTCTTTGGAACACCGTGCAATCTGACCACATCTTTGATGAACACCTATGCTACATTGCTAGCTGAGAATGTAGACTTCACGGGAATGAAGTGTGCAACCTTTGTCTACCTATCGACAACAACCATGATGGAATCATGTTGTCTCACTGTCCTCGGAAACCCTGTGATAAAGTCCATGGAAATGACCTCCCATTTCCACTTTGGAATCGCAATCAGCTGTAGTAGTCCACCTAGATTCTTACACTCTTCCTTCACACATTGACAATCAAAACACCTAGCCACAAACTCTAATACACACATCTTCAGATTCGCGAAATAATAAAATTTCCTCACTGTGGTCAACGTGTAGTGGTAGCCTGGGTGACCTAAATATGGTTTTGCATGAAACTCCCTCAAGATAATATTCTTGAGCTCACTATTGTCTGGAACATATATCCTATCTTTTAATCTAACCAATCCATCTGATGTAAGGCAATAGTCCACATCTTGTGCACCTACACATGTACCTATACCTGTACCACTACTTGTACATGTATCTGTACTACTACCTGTACATGTACTTGTACCTATACTCTGCTACAAATTGTGCATAATATCCATATACTTGACATCCTATTGACTTGCCTGCAAGATCCTATCCTGTAAGTCTATCCCATAGGAGCTCATAGTTGCTAAGTGATTTACCTATACCCACTTGCTAAGAGCATCTGCCACCTTGTTCTCCTTTCCTTTGATGTACCTAATCTCGAAGTCAAACTCATCGATCGTGGCCACCCATATAGCCTGTTGGGCATTCAGATTTGGTTGGTCAAAAAAATACCTCAACCCAATGTGATCACTCATCTACACAAACCTCCAGCTAAGAAGATAGTGCGTCCACATATTCAATGGATGTACGATTGTTGCTAACTCACGATCATGTGTCAGGTATTTTTTCTCATGCTCATCTAGTTTTCATGACTCACACCATACCACCTGTCCATCATGCAGAAGGACTTCACCAAGTCCTCTCTTGCAAGCATATGTACATACTACAAACTCCTTTTCTGGATTTGCAATCTTTAACACTAGAGCATGTGCCAACAACTACTTAAGTTGCTCAAAACTAGCCTCACACTCCTTGGTTCAGTAAAAAATATTACCTTTCCTCTGCAATGATGTAATAGGATAAGAAATCCACGAGAAATTCTTGATGAACCTCCTTTAATAGCCTTCCAACCCCATGAAAGATCTCGCCTCATCTACATTTCTAGGAGCTACCCACTCCATGATGACCCTTATATTTTCTAGATCTACTGTAATGCCCTCCTTAGAGACAACATGTCCCAAGTAATGTACCTCAATATGAAAGAAACTGCACTTGTTGATCTTAGCATATAATTGATGCTCTCTCAACAAGCTCAACGTTGTTGTAAAATGATCGACATGCTCTTCCTCATTTTTAGAATATACCAATATGTCATCAATGAACACAATAACAAACTTATCCAAATACGGATGTAACACATTGTTCATCAAGCACATAAATGTAGCTAGAGCATTAGTCAAACCGAATGGAACTACGACAAATTCATAATTCCCATACTTGATCCAAAAAGTTGTCTTGTAAATGTCCTCTTCTTTTATGCGTACCTGATGGTATCCTGACCTCAAGTCGATCTTAGAGAACATTTTTTCTCCCTTTAGCTGATTGAAAAAAGCATCAATCCTCGGTAATGTTTACATGTTCTTGATGGTCACTTTGTTCAACTGTCTGTAATCAATGCACAATCTGAGAGTACCATCTTTCTTCTTCACAAACAATACTGGTGCTCTCCAAGGTGATACACTTGGCCTAATGTATCCCTTATCTAACCTTTCCTTCAATTGCAACTTCAACTCTACCAACTCAAGTGTGCTCATTCTGTAAGGTTCTTTTGATGCTAGACCTACCCCTGGCACTAACTCAATAGAAATGTTTACTTCCCTGTGAGGTGGCAACTCTAAAATCTCCTAGGGAAACACATCCTGAAACTGTTGTACAACTGGGTACCTGCTCAAAACATCTGCATCCTTAACTTCTTTACCTTTTTCACTAGAAATATGTATAGAAAATAACACACACCCTTTCCTACGATTGCGCTTTACCTGCATAATTGTCACTATCCTAACTGATGTGGTTTTCTTCTTTTCCTACAAGACTCTCAGTTCCCCATTTTCATCCACACAGTCAATTCCTTTGTCATAACAATCCACCTTCGCTCTATAAAGATACAACCAATCCATGCCCAACAACATACTATATGATCCCAATGGTAATACATTCAAATTTCCCACGATTGTCATACCATTCAAATCAAATGCACAATCTCTTACCCAATGATGAACTCGCTTCTTTGTACCTGTAGCCAATTACACTAACCAAGATTCTGCATGCAATTCCTTACTCAAACCACACTTATCCACCAAGTTAGGACTAACATAAATATAATTATATCTAGGGTCAATCAAAATAGAAATAACTTGATCACAAAGCTTACCGTCCATCTCAACGATAGATTCCTGATGGTCCACATGTTTGTTATCCAATGCTACATAAGTACGAGGAATGCTATGACCAAAATCGCCAACAATCTTTGCCTCCTTTGCACTATATATCTGAGGCCTACCACCCTAATTCCATGGAAAATCTTTGATAAGGTGCTTCTTTCCGCATGTCCAACACTCCAACCGACCAGTACCATTACCTCTATGTTGTTGCTATGACACATGTCCTTGTCTAGTTTCATTGAACCTCTCTGATTCTGTGGACAATCTCTCTTAAGGTGCTCCTTTCCGCATGTCCAACACTTCAACCAACCAATACCATCATCTCCACTACTTTCCCGTGCTGATGGCAGGCTGCAGTTTTTTGACCTAGTGCTGCTAGCGTGGGTTTTGATATGAAATCTCACACTAAACCTCTTCTGGCAGGTTTTCTAAGAATGGAGGAGAATCTTCATATGCTAGAAAATCTGAGAAATAACGAGTTGGATGCTATTGGGTAGAGATATGGTTGAGCTATCCCATTTGGAGCTCTTGATCCTAACTTTAAGGGATTTCCCCTTAAGATGTGGACCTTCCTCCCTCTTTTCTGGATCCCTAACTCCCTCTCCCTTACTATAAATCAATCTGCTCCATCCCCAAATGGTTGGTCATGGATTACTTGCATTCCTATGCTGAGATTATGCCTAAATGCTACCTATCTAACTTGGAGAAGGAGTGCTTGAAGAGTCTTGGCTTGGACTTGGACATCCACCAAAAGGAGGTCTCCAACATCAAGGAAATGGTTGTATGCTTCTCTTTTTTATTCATTAATATATACATATGATGTTCACTTTCCATAAATGTCTAAATATCTATTCATTTAGCTTGATACTCCTTGATTTATCGAGTAGTTTATGTTTGATATATACTATGTATGCTCTTGTATCTTGTATTGTCCTTTGATCTCTCTTGCAGGCACTCAGACATAGGGAACAGGCAAGGAGAGAGTCTAGAAGCTAAGGGATCAAATTCATCATCAAGGGATTGAGAAATTAGCATCAAAGCAAGGTAGGCTTCTCTATCTCTCTGCATTTTTAAACATAAGCTAGGAAATTCTGCGTTAGTTTGTTCAATTTGTTGCTAGACCAACTCATTAGGCTTGAGATATCGCCTCTATCCACAAATGGGATTTATCTTCACAATAAAATGGTGACTCCACTAGGGATGCTATAACAACTTCAATCTCTTTTCTTGATTTGGTCTTTTGATCAGTTTGACTGACCATTGAATTTTTAGTTAGTGTGAGTCAATATAGGTTTGCACATTGAATGATCACTGCTTTAGAGTATTATATCTAGAATGTTTGTTGAATATCCTTTTATTTTTTCCCAACTTTCTCGCCCGACGTGTTTTTGACCTGAACAACCGCACCACCAACGCGCTTTTCCTTAAAACAGTCGTGTTGAAACCACTTTCAGCACACTTTTGGCTAAGTCATTATGATAGCAGAGATTTGAGAAAAAATAGGGTTTCTTCCTTAGAATCTAGTGTGTCCTGACCTCTGAAGGTATTTTCCTATTCTCTGTGTCGGGATTTTCCAATGTTTTGTTTTGTTGTCATGGTTAATAAGAAAAATTTGTCTCTTTGGCTTTGAAGTGCTTGAAGTGAAACATTAATTGAATTCTAGGGTTTTTAGGTCAATTGGTTATCACTTGTTGCTTGTTGTGTCATTGAGATACTAGTTTGTTGGTTTATTGAGTCTTGTTTTCTGTGGAAATTATTGAAAACATCAATTTGCATTCATTTTAGCTTGTCTTTCACAAAGTTTCTTTTCAAGTCGCATTAGGTCATTTGCATTTGGAAATCATATTTGTTTTTAATCGAGCATAGATTACATTGTTTGATTTTCAAGCTAAAGGAGTGCATTGTTTATCTATTCAAAAAGAAAAATTGAAATATATTTTCATTTATGTGTTTTTAAATTGGATTTGGTGTTGCTTTGGTTGATGCATTAGCTGCATTAGAGAATTTGAATCAAATTTTAATTTTTCTTTAATTGGTGCTTTAGTTGTATTAGAGCATTCAAAAATCAAAGAAAAAACATAATTTATATAAGTGCATCTTAGTAAAAGTGAAAATCATTTTGCTTTCAAAAAGTTGCATTTATGATAGTGAAAAGTGAAGATCATTTTTACTTTTGAGTATTGCAATTGGAAAGCGAAAGTGAAAGTTAGTGGAAGGCATTTTGTTTGATGCATTATTGATTGAAACCTCTTCCCTTGAGTAGTCTAGTTTTCATTGAATTGGAAAATTTTCCTTTTCTCATATAGTTGCATCTTAAGCATTCAGGGGACATCATTTTGAGCCCAAAATTGAAACATAATTCAAGATAAATGTTAAAATTTACTCAATTAACCTAAGGAAAATTTGGAACTTAATGCAAACATTTAGAGGTCTAGGCTAGAGACATGTTCCGACATCTATAAACCTTGTAGTTATCATTATCTACCAGCATTGTATCTTGGGGGTGAAATCTCATTCCATGTACAGAAGTATATAGAATCGTTCTCCAATACTCTCGAGTATATCGCAGGTGCTCCACATATGGAAATTATATGGGAACGCTCTCATCAAACGGTTATGCATTGGACAACACTAACACAGACTTGTGCTCCCCGTATTGTCGTGTATATATCGGGAGACCTCACTAGGTTGCCATCCTTTAGGCACAGGTAATCGAGTCAGCTGCCTTGTAAACGTGATACACCAAACACAACATTTGTGGAGATTGGCCACCAAACGTTAAGTCCTTGGTTTTGTCTAAGGTGTATATTACGGTTCACAGATACCTGGTAAACCCTCTTTTCTAGATTACCCTTTTTGAATTATTTTGTGTTTTTAAGTTCTAAAATTTACTGGCCACGATAACATGTCTTACCCATGCAGTTCTCCTTGGCCTCATTATGCCTTATTAATGGTAAATTTTAATTGAAGCTCAAATAAATCACCTCCTCTCTTTTTGTTTTTCGATAAAAGGTCATTGTGGGAGAACCAATGAGTTTCACCTCCATCGGACTCGTAAAACTTAAATGATGCAGGGGTTGTCACCATGACGAGATCGATTTTATCCTTCCTAGGACTAGTTAAAACATACTAGGGTGGATTCATTCGAAGGATGAACTTATATGGAAAGAATATGTTATCCCCTTCAAGATAGCAATAAAAAATAATGGGGTACTCATTAGAAATAGTGGGGGGGAAATGAAAGTGAACATGTATTGTATTTTGTGTAAAAGTAGTGTCGCTCTTGAACATGAAACTTATCTGTTGCTCATGTCAGGTTTGGGAAATCCTCAGTTAACCACTTGCATTCCTAGGTTTGGTAAATCTATTTTTCCTTTCATTTGATTATATTTCTTCTTCATCTTGGCCTCTGATCCCATGCTGAGTCAAATGTTTCTAAACGTCAGAGTCGTGTCACCGATATGGTCAAGAGAAGTCCCATCTACAGTTTTTTACCACTTATACACTGTCTGACTTTCTGCCACAATCCTGAATCAAACTTACTTACTCTATTATATCCTTTGTTTTGTGTCGATGATGTGGGATACATTATGGCCCTCCTTCGATGGATCACTCATGTTGACTTCAGCTCATTATCCAAAATGATGATATAGAAACTCTCTTCCAGTACCTTGGAGCTCGCATGCCTCAATGACAAATTCTTTACATTCGAAGATAGGTTTACATCATTGACCTTAGATCGAATTTTTCTACAGGTGTTCAACTTCATCTTCATTATTCACACTCATGGATTGTGCTGATTGTACCTTGAGAGACATTATCATTATTGTTGGTTTCTCTCGTGTCCATTAACGATTTACATCATTGATCGGTAATCAAATAGTTTTATATCATGTTTGACTTTGACACATCTATTCACATGGTAGAATTTGTACATTGATCAAATCAAGATAGAGATGAAGACCCTGGGTTTCATCTGATAAATCCAGGTTGCGTGGAATTGTGAGTTATTCATGATTGTACACATGATTATATGGATGGTTGTGGCCATACTGTGGACCCATTCTATTCAAATGTTGTGTTCATATCGTGGATCCATGCACATGATCCATTCTATTCATATGGTTGTGCCCATGTCGTGGATTCATGTATTATTAGAGGCCTATTCATGTATCATTATGATTTTTTATATCATATATGTCAGATATGTATATGTATATGCTTGATTTGCATGTCTGCAAGTGGTGTTTTTGAATTGTAAATCATTTCACCCATCACTCCTTGTTATGCCTATATGCTTTATGGGGCATTTGTTACACAGTATTTTGTCACACTTCTTGTTCACTTCCTGGTCAACATCCCGAAGTGCCAAAATATTGAAAATCGTGAAGTGTACTCATCATGAAACACATATTGAAACATCCCTGAAGAATGGAAGAAAAACTGCCTTGAGTCAATTCTGGAGAAGGTTGACTGAACCCCTAAATTTGAGGACCAGTGCTCTTTGCTCCACTTCTTTCCTATGCTAATGGTAGGCTGTAGTTATTTGACCTAATGTTTCCAGCGTAGGTTTTGATATGAAATCTCATGCTAAACCTCTTCTGACACGTTTTCTCAAAATGGAGGAGAAGCTTCGTATGCTAGAAACTTTGAGAAACAATGAGTTGGATGTTGTTGAGTAGAGATGTAATCGAGCTATCCCATTTGGAGCTATTGATCCTACCTTTAAGGGATTTCCCCTTGAGATGTGGACCTTCCACCCTCTTTTTTAGATCCCTAACTCCCTCTCCCTTCCCATAAATCAAATCCCCTCCATCCCCAAATGGTTGATCATTAATTGCCTGCATTCCTATGCTGAGATTATGCCTAAATGTTGCCCATCTAACTTGGAGAAGGAGTACTTGAAGAGTCTTGGCCTGGACTTGGACATCCACTAAAAGGAGGTCTCCAACATCAAGGAAATGGTTGTATGCTTCCCTGTTTTATTCATTAATATATACATCTGATGTTCATTTTCCATAAATGTCTAAATATTTATGCATTTAGCTTGAGAGTCCTTGATCTATTGAGTAGTTTATGTTTGATATATACTATGTATGCTCTTATATCTTTTATTATCATTTGATCTCTCTTGCAGGTACTTGGACGTAAGGAACAAGCAAGGAGTGAGATTGGAAGCTAAGGGATCGAAGTCATAATCAAAGGATTGAGAAATTAGCATTAGAGAGAGGTAGGCGTTTCTCTCTCTTTTCATTTTTTAACATAAGCTAGGAAAGTCTGCATTAGTTTGTTCAGTTTATTGGTAGACCCACTCATTGGGCTAGAGGTATAACTTCTGTCCATATAGGGGATTTAACTTCACAACAATTTCTAACACTTCAACTGACCAACACCATCACCTATATGTTGTTGTTGTGACACATGTCCCTGTCTAGCTGTATTGAACCTCTTTTGTGGTGTCACATTCTCTTTCTCGTCTACATTCTGAGGCCTTTCTCTTTTTGGCTATCATTTACTTTTACCTTTGTAATTTCCTTTCTATTCTTGCTAGGATTAATTCTTATGCTTTGACGGTTCATACCAATGCTTCAATTTCCTAATAACTTCCTCAAGTGACCAAGGCTCATCATACTGAATCCGATCTCTAAACTTTAATGGAAATTGTTGAGGAAAATTAATCACCTATCATTTCATTGTCAACCCGAGGGTTTCGTAAAACTTGTGAAGCATGCGTATATATGCTAGAAATTAATTTTCAATTTAGATCAATCTAACTACGAAACCAAATAATGACAATCCAAATTCACCTATTCTACTTCAACACTCAATTCAAAAGAAATTATAGTACAATTATGGTACAACGCGCGGAATATAAATCTTAACCTTTCAATCTTGCAAGAACTAGAAAACACACCACTATTTGAGAAATGAAAGCAAAAACAATCATTCTTAACTTCTCACACAGGAAAAGATATGAAAGCAAATAAAAAAAAAAATCTCTTAACTTCTAGGTAGAAAAAAAATAAAAACAATCACTCTTGACCTCTCACACATAAAAAGATATGAAATAAATAAATATTAATCTATGAAAGAAATAAATCTTAATCTATTAAAAAAAATCAATCTCACACATTGTAGGTGGCCAATCCAAAAGCATGAGAGATGGCAAGTTGAGAGGCTCCCAGTGCAAGCATTACCAATCAATGTGAACATCACCCATGAGCATGGTGCTAAATCTAAATTCCATTCATAAGTAATCCTAACTTTCCACCTGAGTATCTCCAACTTTACACATGCCTTTCAAAGGATAAGGCTCTCCTATTTATACAAAAATATAAGAAGCTATTTCATTAATGGAGGTCCATTATTCTCTCCCTAGATCCCTAGAAAATCTCATAGAGTTAAAACTTAAATAGGTAATGACGGGAGACATATCCTCTTTGACCTTTATCCAAATCTTCTTCCATATCTTGAAGATAATTTTAATTTGAGCATTGGAGGCCACATAAGGGTGCCTTGGAAGCTTCCAAATGACCTACACATGTCATGAAACTCAAGCCACTTTTAAGTATTAGCAAGTATATGTCATTTTTCTAAATTTTAACCATTTAATTAACTTATAATACTAGAAATCATTAGCTTTTGGAAAACACAAAGGTAACCCCATGTAATCATGAAAATGGAAGCTAATGAAAGGTTATATGGTCATGGAGTTGCGACATGTGAGTGAAATGGTAGTGATAAAGGTGAAAGTGGATGATATTTTGAATACATTTTGGAGACTCTACATTCCCCCCAACTGACGTTATTGCATGTCCTCATGCAATCTACTAATTTGCTTAATCATGATTTGCTTTTGAATGAGCTTGGCTTATATCATATGTCCTTCAACTTTTCATTTTATAGTATTTGACAATTTTATTTCGTTTTGCAAAGTATTCCTTCTCATACATTGAATTGCAACATGTTTGGTTGGTTCTTGTGTTACAACCAAATCTTAATTGGTATTGGTTCTTGTGTTTCAATACCTTGTTTCTTTTTGTTGCAACGAGATTCATTGAACATGTTTAACAATGCATAAATCAACCATATAATATGCTCATCATTTAGGCATTTATTTGCAAATCACACAACTTTTGAACCATGATGCAATCATAATGATTAGGACAAGTATGTTAGGATGAAATGAAGTGAAATAGAATGAAGTGATATGGATGTGATAATAAATGGATGTCCCTTCCCCCCAAATAAAGGTGTTTATGGTTTTTTTCAAATGAGAAAGGAAATATGGTGAAGTATTTTCCAAAAATTATTATTTTAGTATTCAAGGAATTTTATGATTAAAAGCTAGAAAAGAACATACCTTTACTTACCTAGGAAGTGGACAAACTTTGCATATGTAGAGAATTTTGTAGCTGTTGTTGGATCATGGAATAAAATGTAGTATTTCATCTGCTTCTTGGTTGCATAAATAGTGGATGAGGTGGTGAAAGTGGATTCTTTATTTTTGCTGCTAAATCTGCTATATTTACTGCAAAATTCTGAAATGATATAGCCTTCACCTGCTACAAAACCCGATGGTACAATTATAGTCATGCGAATAAATGTGTTGTTGTCGAGCATGAAGAGAAGTCATTGGATTACCGACCATTGATGAATTACGTTAACCAATGCAAGGCAAACTCGCCATTAATGTCAACGAGTGCCAAGGTACCTAAGTACATCTTGCTAAGTGCGAATAGATGAGTGGATGTCCAGCCACTTGCAAGATCTAACGATCAAGGGACATTGATGTATTCCCATGATTGTCAGCAAGAGAACTTGTCATTGATGCATACAAGCCTTAAGGTACTAATAAGGACTCTAGCCTTGAACCTCGATAATGTGTTGATGTCGATAGTCCAAGACTTGTTAGAAATGAGGCCTTAATGAATCCTCCATCATCTAACGTGAGTATGAAATGATGATTTTAGAAGGACTATGAATGAAAAATTTTGCAGTGGATCAAAGTTTATTTAATGGAAAGGAAATTGACAAGAGGGTAAACAAGTGAATGAAAAGCAAAAGGACAAATAAACATGTAAGCGAGTTGAATGTCTCTATTAATGGGTTAATGAATGGAAATTATGGAAAGTGTGAATGGAAAATGTAAGTGGAAAACATGCGACTCTTTGCAAGGAAAATGATGATGACAATGCTTAGCGAAAATCTTGGATAGTTTGAGTTTGGGGAGGAAAAATGATGGCATTTATGGATGATAGAAATGGATTTAATTGGTTCATGTCTATTTAAATTGGTCGTAGAAAACCAATCGTGCACAAATTGGCCTCCTTCAATCTTCTGTTGTCTTGGAACCTGAAAATAAACATGGTACTAACATTGCAATAAAACATAAGTGTGTTCAAAGAGAAGTGGTCAATTTATTTTTGATATATACAGAAAAAATTGCATACTTAACAGGTTCATAACGTGTCTTCGTTTCAAATGGTTAGTCCAATTTCACAATCATGATAATAAATCCAATTTCTAAAAGAAAACAATTTCCTCAATAAAAAATTCATCAATCGATCTTGCATATAAAGTACCTTCATAGTTCTTCTTCTTTCCTGCATCATGCTTGAAAACATCATCATTAGACAAATCCAATAAATTTTGATCATGATTTTCTGATTAGAATGCATTGTTGACAAATAGACCATTGAGTTAAATATATAGCTGCAGAATTGTGGTTCAACTGCAGAATTGTGCAGTTTTTGTAGTTAAAATCTTGAACATACAATTAAGTACACACAACTATGCATTTTTATTATGAACAAATAACCAGTGCAATCCTCAAATTGATCAATACTTCTTCCAGAAAGATTAGCAAATAGAATTTTTTTCTTTTTTCTTTATTTTTTGTTTTTCATTTTTTTATATATTTTTTATTTTTTATTTCTTGCTTCGACAGGTGTGTTTGAGTGGACCATCACAACAATATTTTTTTCCAATTTGCTCCAGTCACTAAATGAATTTCACATCAATTTTTTTATGACATTTTCCATGGAAATTTTGTAAGAAATAATAATAATAATAATAATAAAACACACAATCTCAAAATTAATAAAATATTTACAAAACTAAAAAGTAAAATAGATGTAGACAAAGTGAAACATATATACGAACTAAATTATACATACAAGAAACATAACAAAACCTATAAATGTACAAATGTTATAAAGAACACTTCATCAAAAATAAAAATAAAAATAAATGATAAAAACAAATATTATACGAAACATATATATACTCTTTTAAAAATAAAATAAAAACAACAAAAATTATACATATAAAACATTAAAACAACATTCCACAAACATCAAAATATACATATACAAAAAATTAATATGAAATTTTCCATGGTTGAAAATGAAGATTCAAAGAATGGAAAGTTAATATAACTGATATGAAGTAATACTACGTGGTTTTGACTCAGTAGCACCACTGATACGTGCTTTTGACTCGATAGCAGTAGCATATTCTGGAGCTAAGTGCTAGCACTACACATAAAATTCGTAACCATTTTCTTTGTTGAAGTTGCCTTCCTTTCAACACCAAGACATCTTTCTCATGGACTCAATCAAACTTGATTTGTTTCCACGATTTGCAGGATCAAGACAATAAGTAAAAACCGTTTTTTCCACGTAACCTGGAAAATATGGCTCTAAAGAACTTGGCATATCTCCCAACAGATTATGATTTTTAGAAAATCACTCCTTGATAATATAATTAACCCCATTCTAAGAAAAACCCACGTTTTATTTTTCTAATGTTAGCTTTCATTTGGCCAGAAAATGTGTTTCAAAAATAACGTTTTTCAGTTGTTACACATTTCCTCTGCAAGTATTGCACTCGGGCTTTCTGGGTTCGATTTTTTGTGTGGTGGCTCTCAAGGCTAATTATGTATCTATCTTGTAAGGAGATACGCATCTAGTGGGATACACATCTAATGGATTTCGTCAACGCACTAATTCTGCTTCTTCCATAAGTGTGGATACAGACGATGTGACCAAAATACCGTTTACGGTCTTGGCCTCTGTGTAAGCCCTTAGAAAATTTAGCGTTTTGTCAACTTCTGGCTAGATGACATTGCTCTACACAGCAGTAATTTCAAGTTGATAAGTATTAATACTTAGATGCATATATGTGAACAACATCTTGTTTGGGAAAATTGAAGCAGCCAAGTTACTTATCTGGGGATCTTTAGGGACAAAGTTGATAGGACTAACCACATGAAAAACTTCATCAAAGCCATGAATGGAAGCCACAAAACTACTGTCCAGTAAATCCACAGTGAAGAGCTTGATCAGCTTCTCCCTAGCTTCTGGTTCGATTGTTATTCTTCAAACAGATTATGGTAGCTTCGATTCTAATTTATGAAATTGTGAATTTCTCAATTTCAGGCAACTAAGGCTTCAGAGTGAATGTATTGGAACCTGAAATATGATGGTCAACAAGAAAGTGTCGAACCAATATTTGGAGGAAAATGGCATTGAAGAAAATGACACAGCGTTTTGAAGGTCACTACAAAACATAACTAGTCAATCTGGCAGGTTGAACCTACCAAAGCAGTTGGATCAGAACAAGACTACCCTACCAATCTAATTTGACTCCTCTTTGGTGTGAATGACCGGACCAGCTGGCTCGTATGATACAATTCAGAACACATGCAAAGAATATTAGAATTTAGAACTACTTTTGAGCTATGTTGCACAAACTGCAACCTCTTCGAGCATGATTTTATTTTTTTATTTTTTTATTATGATGGATTTTTGAATTTTGAATTCCAAGCTAACAATTTTTTTTTCTTTGCAGGTCGCATGAGAGCCAGTTATCAATTTCTCAACTTGTCAATTCTCTCAAAAAACAATTGATAATTTTTATTTAAAAATTTACGTTTCCCTTATTCAAAAACATGAAGAAAATTTTTTATGTTATTTTTATTATAAAATCTAACATGAATTTATTTTTTTAATTATTTAAAATAAAAAAATCAATTTTTATTGAAAATATTTATATGTTAATGAAAAAAATGCAAGGAAAATATATAAAATTAATATTTAAGTCTAAAAAATTTAAAAAAAATGTAATTAGCTCGATTTCATTTCCTTAATTATCTTACCTGAAAGATATATTTTGATATATATAATATATATATATATATATTATGAATGTTTCCCAAGAGCATTTTATGGATTAAAACTTTTTCTAAAAATGTTCATATCCAAAACTTGTGAAATGTATACCTGTTTCCTATGAGGACATGAGAAATCATTTTAACCTATACATTTGCTGCAAAGATCTCTTTCAAGATGGATGAATGTGGTGACACAATCGCTTTTCGATTCCATTCCTCAATGTAGTCCTTATGCTCCAAAGAATGTTTGATCTGCATTCTAGATCCTTTGTCCATAAATGGTTAATATCGTTTTTTTTTTTTAATGATATGCAACTAAATTATTCATGTGATCTACATGCTTTAATCATGCATCTAGAAAAAAAAAATTGAAAAAAAAGTATGAACTCTAGACTGAAAGCTAGTTCCTATGCACACTTCCCCAGAAACGGCGACAAAATTTTGAGGCAAATTAATTACCTATCATTTAATTGTCAACGTGGGGGTTTCCTAAAACTTGTGAAGCATGCGTGCACTATATATGCTGGAAATTAACTTTCAATTTAGATCAATCTAACTATGAAACCAGATAACAACAAATCAAATTCACCTATTCTAATTCATCACTCAATTCAGAAGAAATTATAGTACAACGCGCAAAATTGAAATCTTAATCTTTCAACTTACAGGAACTTAAAAGCACACCACTCTTTAAGTAATGAAAGCAAAAGCAATCATTCTTAACCTCGCACACAGAAAAAGATATGAAAGTAAATAAAAACAAATGCTCTTAACTTCTAGGTATAAAGAAAATAAAAACAATTACTCTTAACCACTCATACATGAAAAGATATGAAAGGAAATAAAAACAAAATCTCTTAACTTCTAGGTAGAAAGAAAATAAAGACAATCACTCTTAACCTCTCACACAAGAAAATATATGAAAGAAATAAATCTTAATCTATGAAAGTAATAAATCTAAATCTAAGAAAAACAATAAATCTCACACATTGTAGGTGGTCAATCCAAAAGCATGAGAGACGGCAAGTTGAGAGGCTCTAAATGCAAGCATAACCAAATCAAGGTGAACATCACTCATGAGCCTGGTCCCAAATCCTTATTCTATATTCAAAACATAAGAATTTCCCCAGCTTTACACATGTCTTTAAAAGGAGAAGGCTCTCCTATTTGTACAAAAGGAGGTCCATTATTCTCTCCTTAGATCCCTAGAAAATCTCATAGAGTTACAACTTAAATAGGTAATGATGAGACACATATCCTCTTTAACCTTTATCCAAATCTTTTTCCATATCTTGAAGAGAATTCGAATTTGAGCATTGAAGGCCACACAAGGCCACTTTGGAAGCTTCCAAATGACCTACACATGTCATGAAACTCAAGCCACTTTTAAGTATTAGCAAGTATATGTCATTTTTCTAAGTTTTAGCCATTTAACTCACTTATAATACTAGAAATCATTAAGTTTTGGAAAACACAAATAAAACACATATAATTATAAAAGTGGAGGCTAATGAAAGATTATATGGCTATCGAGTTGTGAAATGTGAGTGAAATGGTGGCGATAAAAGTGAAAGTGGATGATAGTTTGAATACATTTTGGAGGCTCTACAAAAAGACATAAACTATATATTATTCAAATCTGTATACCATGCCGTCAG
>APFE031160596.1:21264-33359 GCA_000404065.3 Pinus taeda
AAACATAACATACATAAAAAGCAAAAAAACATAACATTATACATTAAAAATTAAAACACATTAAAAAAATATAACATATAAAATCAATATTATATAACATTCTTAAAAAAAATTAAAAAAATACAACGTAACAAAAAAAAATACAACACAACAACGTAATCAAAAGAAAACGAAATTGCCATGAAAACCATTTTATCAAAGTCATAGTGGAAAATTTTCACTCCCAGGTTAAAATTAACGTGGAAGTGATTAGCATAAAGTCTGATAGGGCCGATGGCTCTCCAAATCTTTGGACTTTATCCTTCCTGGGATGCAACCGATTGTTGTTCCAAATGGCAGTTGAGAAACTGCAACATGTCTCCCTAGAGATACCATTACTATTATTGAGCCAACCTTGTATGTAGTCAAGTTGGGCATAGAATTCAGCATTAACTTCTTAATATTTCCAACCACCACCATTGTATGCCTCTCAGCAACGAAGCCTTGCTTGATTTCCTTAACATCCACAATATCTATGACTACAAAGACGTTGGGTTTCCCTCTTAAACGTAGACAATCATCAACTTTAAGGGGCCCATCCTTATCAACGGAGTCTTTGAAAACGAATTCCTGAATCCAAGAAGAGGCAACATGGTTTCCCACACACATGAAATGACAATTTGCATAGATAGTCATTCCACTTGATGTGGTATATGTGTTGTTTGATTTCGAGAGGATTTCCAAATCAATGCGTTCATTCAGGTGCACCTCAATATTTTTGGAAACCAACCAATCCAGAGCTTTCTGTGAAGCCTATTCTCCAAGAAAGTTTATAAGTTTGTGACCTGCATGTATGATAATTACCTTCTTAACAGGGAAATCTACTTTGATTTCTGCAGGTAACTCAACAATCTCGATCCTCGCTATACTTGACAACAAAACCATGATGTTTATCAAGAGTTGAGCCACCAACATCTAAGTATCTCCATGGCGGATCTACCTCCTATAGATCAGGATCAGATCAAGGCCGCAACTTTCTTTGTGCATTCATTAAAAACCATTTTTTCCCATGCAATTTGCCAAGTAGGGCTCCATAGAACCCTTAATATCTCCAAATCGGTTGTGAATTTGCTAAAATCATTCCTAGTTTTTATAACTGACCTCGTTCTAAGAAAAACCCACATTTTATTTATTTTAATTTTTTTTTTATTTTTCCAGAAATCGTGTTTTAAAACTGACATTTTTAATTTGTTGCGATGGACAAGAAAGGATCATGGATCAATGGACGGCTTCTTGTTTAAAGATCGCAATGAAGCATACATTTATCCAACCACTACAGAGGATCTTTTCTGGCCTATGTCAACACTGAATTATATTTTCGAGTAGTGGATCCTTCTTCATCATCCAGAGATCTTGAAAATTCACAGTCCTCCATGCCTCGAACCAAGGAGTTTTCATCATCGAATTTATTGTGACTGACAAGGAAATTCCATCCAAAAGGGATTAATTCATGATTTCTGCCCCATGATCTCAACAAATCGATAATGATGCCAACAAATTGCTAAAAAAAAGTTACGATGGTTGTTTTTATCCAAGTTTGTACTCTTGGATATTTAAAACAGTAGCCACACCAAGCTCCCATCACCATGCAGATCTCCACAAGTTATGGAGCTCTCAATAAACAGGTGTGATTTCCTTTGGCTTCCAGCAGTCTTGATGCTTCAATTCCTTGCCAAGTTGCAGGAATTGTTGGATAGAAAAGTTCACTCCGACTGCACTGTCATCGTAGCAGTACACAACAAAAAGCCTCCTCTTCACTTCAGATCAAGGCTGATTGTGATCATGCTAGGCCTAAAATCAAAGTTCTTTTTAATTAGCTCTAAATATCGGCTACTAAGTTCCCTATGAATTACCCTCAGATGCACAGTCCCAGATTTAAAGATTTTAAAGTACACCTTTGGATTATAAATCCTTGTGAAATCAACCATACCCACAATGCATCAAGCGATCCTACAACTATGTCTTGTGGATGGGTCAGATCAGGCTAGGCTTAAGAAACTAGCTGTTTTTGCAACTATGCGCATTCAAAGCAAGATTTATTATTATTATTATTATTATTAGTAACAACTTTGAATTTGGATTCCAAGCTAATGCCAAAATATTTTAAGAATATATATATATATATATTGAACTCTAGACTGAAAGTTAGTTCCTATGCACACTTCCCGACAATGGCGCCAAAATGTTGAGGCAAATTAATCACCTATCATTTAATTGTCAACCCGAGGGTTTCGTAAAACTTGTGAAGCATGCGTGCACTGTATATGCTAGAAATTAACTTTCAATTTAGATCAATCTAACTACGAAATCAAATAATGACAAACCAAATTCACCTATTCTACTTCAGCACTCAATTCAGAAGAAATTATAGTACAATGCGCGGAATTGAAATCTTAACCTTTCAATATTGCAGGAATTGAAAAGCACACCACTCTTTCAGAAATGAAAGCAAAAAAAATCATTCTTAACCTCTCACACAGGAAAAGATATGAAAGCAAATAAAAACAGATGCTCTTAACTTCTAGGTAGAAAGCAAATAAAAACAATCACTCTTAACCTCTCACACAGGAAAAGATATGAAAGAAATAAATCTTAATCTATGAAAAACAATAAATCTCACACATTGTAGGTGGCCAATTCAAAAGCATGAGAGATGGCAAGTTGAGGGGCTCCCAATGCAAGCATTACTAATCAAGGTGAACATCACTCATGAGCATGGTGCTAAATCTATATTCCATTCATAAGTAATCTTAACTTTCAACCTGAGTATCTACAACTTTACACATACCTTTCAAAGGATAAGGCTCTCTTATTTATACAAAAATATAAGAAGCTACCTCATTAATGGAGGTCCATTATTCTCTCCCTAGATCCCTAGAAAATCTCATAGAGTTAAAACTTAAATAGGTAATGATGAGACACATATCCTCTTTGACCTTTATCCAAATCTTCTTCCATATCTTGAAGATAATTCGAATTTGAGCATTGGAGGCCACATAAGGGTGCTTTGGAAGCTTCCAAATGACCTACACATTTCATGAAACTCAAGCCACTTTTAAGTATTAGCAAGTATATTTCATTTTTCTAAATTTTAATCATTTAATTCACTTATAATACTAGAAATCATTAGCTTTTGGAAAACACAAAGGTAACCCCATGTAATCATGAAAATGGAGGCTAATGAAAGGTTATATGGTCATGGAGTTGCGACATGTGAGTGAAATGGTAGTGATAAAGGTGAAAGTGGATGATATTTTGAATACATTTTGGAGACTCTACAAAAATCCACTGACAAATCGTTGAAATTTAACCTTCTCATCTTTAAGATATAGTACATACCTCAATAACTCTAGGAACTTAGTCATGTACTCTTCATCTATCATTGATCCCATATTTAGCTCATATAATTATTTCGCCTTACTGACGTAGTACCTTCCGACAAGTACTTCTTCCTAAAAAGCCTCTGGAACTCGTGCCAAGTAAAGTCATTTGTTTTGATGTCTCTAACCCACTTCACATCTTCCCACAAGATATCAGCTTTACCCCTCAAGATTAAGATATCTATTTTGGCCTTCATATTATCTATGTACTCATGCAACTCAAATAATTTCTTCATCCCAAGTATCCAAGCCTCTGCATCTTTTGGTTTCTTCACATCTCCATCAAACGTAGGTGGTTTTGCTTTCTTAAACTCATTATCCCCTATCACTCCTCATGTAAGGATGATAACAATGACGGTCATGGTGCCTATCAGAACTAGAACTAGAATAATACTTGTATCAATCACCTCTCCTATGTGGAGTATCCAACAATCTTCCATCTCTAACCATGTCATCTCTATCTGACCTATAACCACCATGAGACCTACTTCCATATGCCCCATTAGTTTTTTCCTCCTGTCCATGGATGATCTGAAGTGGCCCTTGTCACTGCAATTCTGAAAAACTTTGAAGAAGTATATCATTAACCTCTGCTTGTTTCTCTTGTGCTTGTATGATTTTGTCATTGTCTTCCTTATAAATCCTTATTTCTTCCTTCAACCTTCTCAATGTGTCTGCCAAATCAGAAGAGTCCCCAACACCACGCTACTCATCTGAATCATAGGGAGTGTCTTTCTAGTCTACCATCTTTCTAGTCATTTTGATCTCTTTCCTGCAAGGGATACTATGTTAGCTAAACCAAATCACAACAAACCATCATACTTTAGCATAATTCATGGAGGATATCCCATCTACAAAAATGACCAATCAATTTACAACATGTATAACATAGTCATAACAACATATAGACATATAATACATAACCATATAACCATGTAACCATTAGTCTAGCTAGAGTATAGTCATCAATGCATGACCATATCAACTACACATACCATGACCTTATGCATAACAACAACAACCATATCAATGTATACTGAAAATATGCAAGCATAAACAACATGTAACAAATCATACACTCATGATGACATAATTCATAACAACAACATCCTCTTTCACATGGTGACATCACTATAACCATGGATGACACCATGCATATGCAACAAGCACATATACCATAAGAATGATTAACACATGTGCAAACGACATGAATGCATGACCAAAACACCGCTCATCTAGTCTAAGGTGTGAACCATGCTCTTATACCACTCTGTAACACCCTTCTACCACATCTACCCAAGTAACCGACTAGTCAGGGTGAACATGTGACGAGAGGCTACTATGATTTGATTCAACCTCCTATTTGATGTTAAGGAAGTGGAATCAACAAAAACACAACCAACATATCTTGCACATCAGCTACAGGACTCCCAAGAACCATCCAAACCACTTAGGTAGCCAAACCTTGGATCTCACTAAGGTTTTAGACCACTTGACCCCCAGACGCTCCAATGATATGGACCAAATAGCATCAAGAGGCTCTAGACGCTTTCATGCCAAGGCATGCAAACATCCAGGGACTATTTTTCCTGGTGTTGTGTTAGCGTCCCTATGATTTGAGCCACTCTTTCAGGCCTAGAGCCTAGATCATTTCCCAGAATTGAATGACACCTTTAGAATATAAAGATAACAAGGAAACAATGATGCAAATGTAAATACTTGAACAAGCCCTTAACCGGACCCCTACTAGCCATGACAAGCATTTCATCAAACATATCATGAATATGTAATCTATAGGTGTAAACAACATATTTAAGCATAGGGATCTCACACTTATATGAGAATATGTATGAATTATTGTTCCCTTATATCATTTGTTGTATTACCATCTATTAGGTCATAGATACATTTTTCATTCATTTACAAGTAAAAACATGATGAGAGCCATACATAGCCATTGTCATAAAAAATATACATAACCAACATAATAGCAACAAAAATACCAAGGAAATCACAACCATATGATCCACGTATAAACCAGTATAATACTCATAGAAATATAAGTAGAAATGACCTCATATTGATGATGCAAAATTGAAACCCAGGATGCGACTACCATGTTCCACCAAACCATAGAATGGATAAGCCAAATCTCTCTTCATCCATTCGCCCCCGTGCCATATTCCAAGCATGAATGTGGGACTCAAACGAAAAGAACCAACCAGGGCATCTCGAGGCTAAAACACCTCACAATGGACATGTAATAACTAGATTTACCATGATCTCCACCCGATCACTAGGCCAAACAAGCATGGATGTGTGAGGTCCCTATAATACTAGTGTATTCCCTTATTATTATTGTCATTGTAGCCCCTTATTGTTATTTTTGTGTCCATGTTGTCCCCATATTGTTATTATTTTTCCCCATAGAAGCCCACTATTGTTATTTTTGTGCCCTTACATTATTATTGTTATGTCAACTTTGACTATATTGTGATCCCTTAGACTCCTATATCTAAAAAGGATGTCTTATCATTTGAATCATCCCAGAATTTTTCATTTGTGTAATGTAAAGGAGGTTTCCCCCTCGAAGAGTTTGGTTTTTAAGTCATTGATCTATATTTTCTATATTTTTATGAGCTAGTTTCTTAACATTTGGAATCATAGCTTTGGATTCTACAGTTTCACTACTTCAAACAGGTCATCGTGGAATTTTCGCTATAACTTTGTTTCTACGATTTTTCAGAAGGTAAAATTAAAACCCATTTGAGCCAAAATCTTGTTGAACCTCAGATATAAATTGCAGATCTTGTATCGCTATATTTTCAAAGATACGAGCCAAGGAATTTAGGGTTTTTGCAGGCTCCCAAATTATATCTCAAACAGGGGACCTGGGGAAAATAATCATAACGTTCTCTCTGAGCATCAGATTGAAATTTCGTAAAATATTGCAGAAAGAGGACTGACTTTGGTTTGTTGTGTATCGGTTTCAAGTCTGAAGGTCAAATTAGTGACACGTGGCACTTCGTACAAGTTCGCTCTACTAAACGAGTCTATAATAAGGTCATCATGGGAGATTTGGAATAACGCTTTCTTGGAGAATCCAATTTTGATCATACTTACAGGGTTGAAACGAGGACTGAGAGGGCTACCACGGGATGAAATTTCAGACCTTGAAGATTGAAAATTACAGAGATACAACAGATTCAATATCGAGCTCCTAAAAAGCCAAATAAGAAAGAAAATGGAAACACCTAGTAAGCAACCTGAAAGCTCTACAAAGACTCATGAAGAAGAGGAAGAAATGCAACATTGTATATCAAAATTACGAGACTAAGGGAAACAAATTTCAATCTCACAAAAAGTAACAGAAACAAGAACTCGACAACTACGAAATTGATCAATTTCAGAGTATCTCATCAAGTGGAAGAGCTTACCCACTGAAGATTCAGCATGGGATGATGAGAAATTTATATAGAAGCATCTATAACTACTCAAACATTGAGGAAAACACTCTTTTGAAGGAGAGGGTCATGTGAGGTCCCTGTAATACTAGTGTATTCCCTTACTATTATTGTCATTGTAGCCCCTTATTGTTATTGTTGTGCCCATGTTGTCCCCATATTGTTATTATAATGCCCCATAGAAGCCCACTATTGTTATTGTTGTGCCCTTACATTATTATTGTTATGTCGAATTTGACTATATTGTGACCCCTTAGAATCCTATATATAGAAAGGAGATCTTGTCATTTGAATCATCCAATAATTTTTCATTTGTGTAATGTAAAGGAGGTTTTCCCCTCGAAGAGGCTGATTTTGAATTCATTGATCTATCTTTTCTATCTTTTTGTGAGCTAGTTTCTTAACAAGATGCCACTGTATTTATCCACCTAAAACATGAGGAATTTTTCTATCTCCTAGTCTCTCAGGATTTACCACAATCCATAGCATATCACTGCGCTCTAAACCGAGACTCACTCTCTAGGATTTGCCGCATATCCCAACCCGATATTACTAATCCCAATGGAGAGAAATCCACCTCTTGGATTTACCGTATGTCCTACCATTCACCGGCAAGTATTCCTAGGCCCACCAAGGCAAAAAAATACTGGATTTACCGCAACCCACAGTCTAGCTCAAGGGTTACTAGGCTAGGGTATTTATTGTGATCCATTGTCTAGTTCAGGAACCAGTAGGTCATGTGCCCTATCATTTGGAAATACACCTCACTCAACTTTAAATCCATCTGGTAATCCAGCTCAATCAAAACATGAGAACCTCATCACACCATGGCTATCTAGAAATGGCAAGGCTAGGTTGAAAACATTGTCACACTTGGCAAAACCCATGCCATAATAGAAAAAGAACCATATGCAATACCATGCATGCCAAATCTAGCAACGAAAATACACATGTAAATTGATACCTGCAAAGAATATTGCGGTAACTGCTTAATGCTACTCTTCCTTGCTTGATCTTTGCTTCCTCTTACCTTTTTTACCTTTCTTGATCCAATGCCAAAATGCTCCAAGAAAACTCTAAGTGTCCAAGATTGAGAGAGAGAGAGAATAATGAGAAGGCTTGAAAACTGAACTAACAAAAGGTTACAAACTAATCCTCATAAGTCTTTTTATCAAGTAAGCCTCAATTTTCTTCATTTTCCATTATTTTCCTTCATTTTCCTCCACACATGAAACATGTGACCTTTCACCTTACTTTTCTCCTAATTGCCATTATTTTCATAAATAAATGTGCAAAAAATGTCATTTTCCCTTTCCAAAGCCTTGGGCATTTCCTTTGCCAATTTCCTTAGCTATAATAAACTGAATGAACACCCACACAAGGATGTCTTGCCCAACATTCAACTTAGAATAAGTTTCCCATCAACTGCGGTTATTATTTTTGTCTTTATTAACTTTTATTACATGGAATTTTCACCAGGGTTGTTACATGCATGTAGTGATTGCTAAAATTTAGCAATATAGTTCAGTTATTTTCAATTTGACTCAGTTAACTGAGCTCAAGTACCTATTTGAGTCTATTGAAGGTCATTTGAGTAGATTAATTGTTGTTAACTCTGTGATCTCTTAGTTAAACTAGTCAATCAGCTAAAAATATCCCAGACGTGCATGAAATTCGAATTGCCTAGCTGGGGTGGATGAAAGGGCACATTGTAAACATCAATTGTATACTAGTTGAATCTACAATCTCTGCTATTAAGCAGGTGAATCATTCCTTCACAATTTTACAATAAAAAAGAAGAAAATTCCTACATTTTAGAAGCTAATTTCCTCCATATTTGCATAAGGAAATAGGAGCAAGTTGGGGCCTTGAATTGGTTGTGTTGGCCAGAGCAGGACAATCAGCGAGAGAAAAGGTTTACAGTGCAGGATACACTTCATATCTGAAGCAAGTCATTGTAATAGTTTATCATTCTCATCTGATTAATGAAAATCTGGGGAGGGGCTTTTCCCAATTAGGTTCCATGTAAATCATTGTGTTCTTGTGGTGATTTAATGGTTGCATATCATTGCATGTGTTTCTAAATTATGATTTCCATTCCGAAGAATAGTAGAGGAAATTTGTAATCTCTTGATTTCAATTCGAATACATCAATAGTAGAAAATTTCTATTAATTTCTACTATTTTTTGTTTGTTTCATTCGCTTATGTGCCAAGGTAAGGTTATCCTTTTGAGAGTTGGAGAACTTGGGTTTGATGCTCGATGTGATCTTCCACTACTTGAACCTTATATTTGTATCTTAAATATGATGTGATGGATGGTGGATGATATCCAAAAAGTGCAATAAATGGGGTCATTTTTGTTGTAGTACGGAAGGAAGTGTTATACCACAATTCAGCCAGAGGTAACCACTTGACCCATTGTGTTTGTTTATTAGATAAAAAGCAACGAAGATATTCTTCCAAACATTTTTTCACTATCTCAGTTTTCTTGTTAGATTGAGGATGATAAGATGAGCTATGAGCTAATTGAGTACCAAGACAAGAATATAATTTCGTCCAAAAATTGTCGATGAAAATGGGATCTCTATCACTTACAATAATCTTTGGGTTTCCATATAGATTTTTCATTGTTTCCATAAATGCAGTAGCAACGGTAATGCCTTTAAAAGGACGATATAATGCACAAAAGTGTGCATATTTGGTAAGTCTATCAAATACCACCATGATGATAGTCTTTCCTTTAGACTTGGGTAAACCTGTGATAAAATCCATTGAGACCTCCTCCCAACGCTAATTTGGAATGGCTAGACATTGTAACAAACCTGGGGTCTTAATTGTCTCAAATTTATTTTGTTGGTGAACCAAACATTATGCCACAAACTTCTGACTATCATATTTAAGGCCATCCCAAAAAAAATCCTTCTTGACCATGTGGTAAGTTTTTAAAAAGCTTGAGTGGCCTCCTAAGGGGGAGGTGTGCAATTCCAAAAGAATATTTTTTTTGAGTTGGGAATTCTTACAAATATATAAACGATATTTGTACCATAATCAATCAATTTTCTTGATAAATGTATCAAATGTATTGGGATCTTGTTGCAACTTTTGAATGAGTGTTCACACCTCTTTGTCATTCTCACATTCATCCCTTACTTTAGTTATCCAATCAAGTTGGATAATAGAAATGGCACAAAGAAATGTTTTCATGTCCTCATCCTTTCTTGAGATTGCATCCGCAACAACATTTTTCTTCCCTTTTTTGTAGATGATTTCAAAATCATAACCTAACATCTTTGTGACCCATTTTTGCTGCTCTTTTAAAGATATTTTTTTTTTCCAGAAAGTATTTAAGACTATCATGATTTGTGTTTACCTTGAAGTGTATTCCCATTAGGTAAGGTCACCATTTCTTTAGTACATGTAGTATTGCCAACGTTTCCTTCTCACAAATAGGTTTTTGTAAATATTTTCCCTTGATTGAACGAATTTCAAAATAAATTGGTTTCCTTCTTACATTAAAACAATACCAATTCCATTTCCCGAGGCATCACATTCCATAATAAAGTTTTTTGTGAAGTTTTGTGTAGCTAAGACCGATGCTTGGAACATTGCCCCTTTAATATGTTCAAAGGCCTTAGTTTCTTCTGGAGTCCAAGAAAAATGCATCTTTCTATAGTAATGATGTTAGAGGCACTGTTATTCTCCAATAATTCTTAACAAACTTATGATAATATCTTTGTTGGCATTATGGTTCTGGTATGATGTTTCAGATGTTGTACTTGATGGCAACACCCATGGCATGGCTCTCATTTTGATGAAAATAAAGAAGTACGCAGGAGAACAGTTCAGGAGGTGCGTACCCGCAGGTATGCCATGCAGGGATTGCGTCCAAATACGCGGGTCACCCATTCATGGGGTGCGTACCCCAGTGCACACATTCCAAGGCAGTTAAGCGCCCAAATGTGTGGTTTCTCATGGTATTTAGCCAACAGTATTGGGTTATCATGGTTTCGGCCCGTGGTATTGTTTATTTTATTATTATTATTGAGCCCCATGATCCTTGATTTGTGGAAGAGCTTGCCTATATAAAGCAAAGGAGATCATTTGGCCTGAGCATCTTTTAAGTGATTGAATATCTTAAGATCTGATTTATTTGGGTTCTTGGTCTTAAAAGATTGATCTATAAAGGAGAAGTTAGAAGCGAATCTGCAAAGGGTAATTTCTTGAGCGCGAGTTCAGATCTGAGCATCTGACTTTATTTCAGCCCTTGGTCGAGGTACGCAGAGGCGCCGAAGGCTCAGTGCATGGGTACGCAGAGGCGCCGAAGGTTTACTGCGTGGGTACGCAGGAGCGCCGAAGGTTCAGTGCGTGGGTGCGCAGGGACGGTAAAAGGTTCAGTGCGTGGGTGCGCAGGGACGGTAAAAGGTTCAGTGCATGGGTGCGCAGGGACGGTAAAAGGTTCAGTGCGTGAGTACGCAGGGCGACTGTGGTTCAGGTGCGTACTTTCTGTAGCAGCATGCAGCGCGATTATTCTCTTGGGTGCGTACCTGCTGGGAGGTACGCGGCGCGATAGTACAATTGGGTGCGTACTATACGCAGATCAGTGAAAGGAGAAGTGCGTGGGCACGCAGCTCAGTAGAAGAAGATCTGCGGGTATATGCAGTGAGACAGAGGGTGAAGTGTGTAGCAACGCAGGCCAGTAAAAAGAAAGCTGCGTATCTGATTTAAGGTCTTCTGTTGGTTGAATTTTTTCTGTTGATAAGATGTTCTGGTCTCTGTTCTGTTATTTTTGATCTGGTTACTACAGCTGTCTGTATAGTTTACATGTACTTGATGTATATGGATCCAGTTTGAAAATTTATGAAAAGTGGTCCTTGAAAAGAAGTAGGGGGTTGTAGCTCCCTTCCAGGAGAGACTGGAAAACGAGAAGAGAGTTGTAGCTCTCTGCAGGTTGCAGCCTGCGTACTGGTAAAGGACTGCACCAGTACAAGACAATTGTAAAAGGAGTTTCTAATTTGAAAGAAGATAGAGACATATTGCAGCAGGTGGTTTTCACCCACATTGGGTTTCCACCTTATATCTGGTGTTCTTTGATGTGACTGTCTGATTTTCTTGTTCATGCTCATTATTTATGTTATTGGTATGCAAAAATAATTCAAAGTATAAATAAGAAAGATTTGGTAAAAGAATTAGATAATACTGATTCACCCCCC
>APFE031160596.1:38709-61818 GCA_000404065.3 Pinus taeda
GTTGCTTTAGGGTTGTGGGGATTTTACATTCCTTAATGGGTTTAAATTTGTTAGGGTCTACCTTAACACCCTCATGAGATACACTATGACCTAAATATTCCACCTCTTTTACTCCAAAGAAACATTTAGAGGTTTTTGCATATAATTGTTTCTCCTCCAATAGTTTGAGCACCTTGTTAGCATGTTGAACATAATCCTTCCAGGACTTTCTATAGATTAGTATATCATCAAAAAATACTAACACGTTTTTTCTAAGGAGGGTTTGAAAATGGAATTCATCAAACTTGAAATGTAGGAGGTGCATTAGTAAGGCCAAAAGACATGACCAGAAATTCATAATGACCTTCATGAGTTCTTAATGTTGTTTTCAAAATGTTTTTAGTCTTCATTCTAATTAGATGATATCTTGAAATAAGATCCAGCTTGGGGAAGTAAATTGCTCCATGTAATTCATGCAACAATTCTTCAATGACAAGAACGAGAAATTTATCTTTATGTTGTATTTGTTGCAATACCCTCCACAATTTTGGCTTGCACCCAAATTTCAGAGCCTTCCTTGGTCTTTTCCTTGATTGTTGCAAACACTTAAGCTCATTTTATGCACTTTCTTGAAGTTCTTTGGTCCCTTTTGCATGTTGGATTAAAAGTCTTATTTTGGCGTGTCTGACTGTAGTACAATGTTTTTGAGCCTTTTCTAGTGGTTTCAGAGGTTGGTCTTTGTGTATATCACTTGTCCTAATGATGTAAATATTCTTTTTATTCATACACAAAGTCTTGAGCATTGTCGCACAAGTGCCTTCATGGTCATCCTAAAGTCTATCTTAAGTGTCGGTCGGACTTATCGTATCTTGTCATGAAGCAGTCACACAGAGGGAAGTGATGTGTTTGTGTGTTCCAATGATCTATGTTGGTATGTTGTCAAAGTATGTTAAGTGTCTGATCATAGTTGAGGTTATCATGAGTCCATCTCCCTTCCTGCACTTAGCCATTTTCGAAAAATCTTCTTGACTGGGCAACTTAGTTTCACTGGGCCCCGACTAAAATGCGCACTCTAAAGTCTTAAACTTCTATGATGTGACTTCGTTTCCTAGAACTGCACATTGCATAGTCCCTGCCCTTCAGGGTTGCTGCTCTACGCAATTTCTAAGTCCAACAGCCTCCCTTAACCTCCATAATTGCACAGTTGTGCCTCCCAGTTTCACATCTTCAACCCTTAAGCCTTTTCCTTGCCTGCTAGAACTACACAATGCACAGAAGCCCAACCTCCCTTGGCCTCCTAAATTGCGTAGATGCTTCCTCCAGTGTCCTTTCCCTTAGTCAGACCCCACTGCTTCTAGAAACTATGCAGTTTTTCCTTTCAAGCCTCCCTAAGTTACGCATTGTATAGTATTAGAGCTGAGGCTCTCCCCCTATCTGCTGGAATTTGAAATACACAAACACTAGGCCCCTTTCCCTAGTTTGTGACTTGTCCTGGGCTCAGTTCATGGACAAGAATGCATCATCTTAAACTAGGGGGTTTTCGGATTGATGTCGTCCCATCATAAGTGAATTTTGGAACAAGTACACTATCAAGTCATGGCGAGATGATGAAGAAGGAGGAGAAGTAGGGAAGCATGCCTAAATACTCTATTGCATTTGGACTCACAAGTGGGTCTATCAAGAGGAATCAAAGGGACACACGTTTGCAACTACCATCCAAGACTTAAGGTCATTGAAGAGTCTACATCACAAAGCCATGTGGAGGAGAAGAGAAAGCATATCCAAGAAGACATTCAACACTCAGCAACAATAGTGTCTTGACATTGCCACAACATCAAGCAATGCATATTAGCAGTGTCATGTCATGTCATGTAATGAGTATTCATATGCCACATCACTATTGTGGATCATGTATATTGTATTCAAATGTATTGTAAAGTGGATATCCAAAGGACACACATGAATATGAAGAAGCACGTAAGTTGAAAATTCATAGGAAGTTGAACATTCATGAGAGTAGTGAAAGAGCCACAAGGGGGAAGAATCACCCCTTGGTTATATATTCCCCCTCATTGTATGAGCAAAAGACTTTTCACCTTAGCGCCTCCCGCAAGGCATTAGAGAGATCAAATAGCTCTTTGAGGAGCAAGAAGTGGCTCCATTGTCCCACTATGAGGGCTAGTTATGTACATTGTAAACATGTATCTTGGAACTTTTTCTTAATAGCATAAGTCTTAAGGCCAGCACATTCTTCATGCGTGGACTATGAATGTTTGTAATACTATTTTGTGGACATTTGTATTTAATGTTTTCTTTCACACGTACTAAGATAGCTGAACTATTCCGGTTATTTTAGTGCTTATCTTATTGAGAATGCATCACAATGGTTGTTATTGATGTACCATCCTTGTGGACTATTTTGCAAGATACTAGACAAATATTTCCTTTTTTGTTGGATGTAATGACAATCAGATCCTTTTTGGACTATTTCGCTGGATGTTAGAAGGATCCTTCTGGTTCGTGTGTGTCTCTTCATGGGTGCTATTATTACCTCTCACTTAGAGGCCCACTTTTATTTTCCCTTGCAGTAGAAGAACCTCAACACAGTTTCAACTGCACACTCGATTTGGCAACCGAGCCTTTATATCGGATGGGACTCTTACACCAAATGGTGTGAGGTCTGATTGGGATTCATATCAAGGAGATTCCCTGAATGTTGGCAAGTCAAACACTTTTAACACTTTAACATTGATCTTATTGAGATCCCTATCACCCAAACACATATGCCATGATCCATCCTTTGTGTGGACCAATACTACTAGAGCAGAGAAAGAACTTTGACTATGTTGAATTATACCAGCCTCTAGAATTTTTGCAACCATATGTTCAATTTCACTCTTTTCGGCATAGGGATTTTTGTAAGGCCTTATGTTTAGAGGAACACTTCCTAGAATGAAGTGAATAGAATTATCATAATCAGAAATAGGTGGGAGGCCTTTGGGAGCCTAAAACACCTTGGAATAATTGTCCAAGACTTTTTGGAGATATGGAGAAATAGATAATTTCGATGTTCGAACCTCTTGTTACACAGTAATTTGTCACCGTTTGTCACCGCCCCTGTTACCCCTCTCCTGCACCTTGGAGGACTCATTCCGGGACTTGTGAGAAGTGACAAGACTTGAAACCACTTGCATCATTCCCCTCTGAATATGACCTTCACATGCCCTGAAGACATCTCCTGCAGCTTGCCCATAAAATAGCCCTTTTTACATTAGCACGGGTTCACTGTGTTCTTCCTGCGCCAATGGGGAAAATCCTCCAAAGAGGGCGCGCCAGTTAGCGCTCTGTCCCAGAGTCGCAATCGCGCCAACCTATTTGGGCAAAGTTTTTAACAAATCAACTTCCGAAAGTTCTCTCCAACTCATTCACCAACTGAATCTATGTTAGGTGAGGATGGTTTGGCTTCAAATCTCCTTGAATGGGAAGTAGTTTTTCCACCCTTCCATGGAAGTTTCCAAGTGATAAAGCCAAATCCATGATTAATGTGATTGATCTTATCTTTTCCTCTTTCATCTATAAAAGCTTGTCTCCATGCCTTAAGCAAGCTAGTGGTAGTACTGGTGCTGAAAGGAAGATATCAAGAGATTAGAGTTGCAAGAGCCTTCTTTATGTCCATAAGGCTTAACCTAAGTGAGGAGATCTTGTCACTAAAGAGAGAGAGGCATGTTCCCCATCCCTTCAAGCTTTGCAAGACTTGTGTAGCTGAGCACCCAGCCAAAGGAGGACTTGACGTCAGAACTATGGCTGTATTCTCCTTTGTTGATTATTAATAATAGATGACTATCATTATGGCTCCACTCTCATTGTCTTTGTAATGATTTATGTTGAGTTATATCCTTTCTGACTGATGTATAATTGCATTTATTAGATTTCACGCTTGTGTTTGTGTTGTTCTTTTTGTGTGCAGGTGTCCATTCACGGAGATCGTGGAGGATTGTGACCGGCCAAAGCAAAGGAGCGAGGGCGACGTCTCTTCTACGAACAATAGCGTTGGAATCCAAGTAGGTCTTCATCACCTACATTTTATTTTCAATTAGGGACTTGCATGGTAGCATTGTTTGATTGTTGCTAGACCCGTTCTGGGCTAGTAGGGATCGCCTCTATCCGTAGAGGGGATTTACCTCTCCAACAATTTACCTCTCCAACACCTCTAGTGACAATAATTGTGCAATTACTCCCCTTTGTGGTTTCTTCAAAAGATTTATTAGTCCATTAGAGTTGATTGTCTTCGCCAGTTTCCCTATGATACCCCTTAATTCAATTTCCTTTCTTTACTAAAAAAATTCAAGAAAAGTTCTTAAAAATTAAAAGATATTGTCCCCAAATATTTTAACCATTGGACTCCTACTGCAACATCACCACCACTCATTGGAATGGAAAGCATTGGAATATTCAACACATATTCCCCCATGGTTATCTTGATATTATGGAACTTTCTAGAGCAATTTATAGTTTCTCCATTTGCAACCATCACTTGACACTCTGGTGTTGGATATGGAAATCAATTGAATTTCTTCGCTATCTTAAAATGAATAAAATTATGGATACTACTTGAATCAATCATCACTATTACTTTTTTCCTATTGATATATCCTTCTATCCTGAGAGTTTTAGGAGTGGCAATTATCTCCAATGAACTACAAGATATGGTTGGATTCATTTTTTCTTTATTTGGAGTTGGTTCCTGGTGTACATCCTCTTCTTTTAATGTTTCTTGTTTGTTTTCTTCCTCCTCTTCACAATCTATGTAAGATAATTTATTCTAAGCATACTTATCACCTTTAGTGTATTTGCTATCACAATTGTAATAAAGCCCTTTTGCTCTATTTTCCTCCAATTGTTATGGTGTCAACCTTGTAGGTTGTGGAAGGCTAGGAGTAGCAACACTTCCATCTTTATAGTTGTGAGTGATAGACTTCCTTGTTTCCATAATTTTTCTTTCGACTTTTCTTGCCACCCTGAATGCCTTCTCCAATGAATCAAGTTCCCAAAGGTTAACCTCATGTTTGATGTTATCCTTTAAAGTACCTATGAAGAAATCAATTATATGCTCCTATGGAATATTAGTTACCCTGATATTCAATTTTTGGAAATCCTCAATTTGCTCCGACATTGAACACTTTTGTTTGAGATTTATCAATTGGCTAAACAAGGTGTTTCTCTTTGTATCCTCATAATGTGCTATAATTTCCTCCATAAAAAATGGCCAAGTGACAAGTGGTTTACGAGAACAAATCCATCGATACCATATAAATTGATTGGGTTATAAATATAAATATGAAATGCATACCTTTTTTGTGTGGTGCACATCACATAGATCAAATTATTGCTTCATCGGTAGTGTTAGAGCCTAGATTTACCTCAGGCTGAAAAGGCACGATCCAGGACCAACATCAAACCACGCTCAGCCTTGTAGCTAGCCCTACGAGGACAAGAGAGGGCTCTCTCCGGGTCAATCTCAGCAAATGATGATCTATGGGGCTTGAGATGACTGAAATATCTTTTAATGTTAGGCTAGGTATGAAGAGCAAGGATTTGATTTGATTTTTTGGGATTTTTGTTGGAATCAAGGGAAAGGCAAATTCGGGTCCGGGGATGAAGGCCAGTTTTGTAGAGTTCTGATTGGGGCAAGAAAGGCAATAGTTTTGATGCTTTGATTTGTAAAGGTGGAGGGTTCAGACTGGTGAGAAGCTGAAGAGGGAAAGAGGGTGTCAAGAATCCTCTTCAAACTGAAGAAAACATCGAAAATTAAACAAAACTAACAGGCAGAGCACAACAAGCTAATGAATTCTACCTTTATCACTCATTTGTTTAATTTCAGAAGCAAAGAGAAAAGGAAATGATGCACATAAATATCAGTGAACTCACAAATTACATAGAGAGGAACACCATCAAAACACAGAGCCACAGGAATCACAAAAAGTGCTGCAAAACCCTGGTCTTTCCTTTGCCAAAAATGCAGAAATCAGATGTACAATGGAGTGCCAAGCAATCCCAAGTGTCCAACCCTGAAAATGATTGAGAAATTACATGATATAGATAAGCCTAACTCCTTCCCATGCCTCTAGGGGTCGAGCTCATCATTCTAGGAGTTGTTTCAACCATATCTAAACAAGGAACTGAAAAATAGGCAATGAAGAAATAAAAGGAAACTGATTCATTCACTATTTTTTCACCTTTTAGTGAATGAATCTACATGGATGAGTATCAATGTGTCAAAATTACATCAAAGTCATGAATTTACATCAAGATAAGTCAGAGGTTACATGAAAAAAGTGAAACTAGTCAAAATTGGGCGAAATTTTGAGCTGCTGAGTGAAAAAAAGGGCAAATTCTCCTATGCATTGTGCCTGAAACCTATATGCATAGCACAACTTTGAGGCTAATTTTGAGGGTCTTTCGAAAGTCCAAATTGAGCTCATGATAGCTCATTGGAACGCCCTACCTGTCTACTTTCCAACCCAAGTGGAATTTTTGGATTTGGTGTCCATTTCCTCCTCCAAACATCCAATCTCCCAACACTACTTCCTGTGGGTGCAAAAGGTGGCAGAGAGGTCATTTTTTGTGTGTTTTTGACCCTTTAGGCAACCCAGAACTTGATGAAATTCTTAGGTAATTCATGAGTATGCCTAAATTTTCATAAAAAATCTAGAAATACAAATTTTTCCTCCATAGGATCTCCCAATCATAAGCACGCGCCAAGTGGCGCTACGCGTTGGGCAGGAAAATCTGTTTTGAGGCCAAAAAATTCAAAATTGACAAAATTTTCTCCAAATTTGCTGAAATTTGGACTGAAGGTCCATCTTCAAGTATCATGCTCAGCAAAAGAAGCTTCGGCCAAGCTTTGGAGCCTATCATGCCTTTTGCGTCGTTTTAGTGCCCTCCTTAGTCTTGCCTTCAGGGTTTTGATCCTTTCTTTGCAAACATGAGTATGTGCCCAATAATGATTTTTCATGTGCCTGAGCATGTCCTTGTCTTTGTTTTCCTTCGCCAACAGCTTCTCAAGATGAATATTAACCCTTTCAAGCCAAATCTCTCGATCAACCTCTATCTCCTGCTCCAATGAAGTGAACTCTATCCTCCTCCTTTGGGTAGCTTGGCGGTTTTGCGTAATGTTTTGTAACTCCATGACTGTATGCTGATCCTCCAATTGTTTGTTTCGCTGCTCCAAATTTTTTATGACCCATTGAGCTCTCTGCAACTTGTTGGTCAATGCATCTATCTCAGCTTTCTGTTCCTAAATAATCTCCCTCAGCTTTGAGCTAGGAAAGCTCACATCATCATCAATGAGTATGAAATCAGTGTCTAGGCCTCCTGAAGGGCCCTCATCTTGCATAGGCTTCTTGCCTTTGTCCTGTACCTATACTTGTGCTGCTGATGACGGCAACGAAACCCCTTCCACCCCAGGTGGAGATAGTACTCGCCGGGCTGTTGCAAACAATTCTCTCATGCCTCTTTGATAGGTGACATATGTCGGCACACTAGTAGTCTCTGTCTCCCGACCTCCATGCTGATGTGAAGGTTCACCCGCATCATGGACAACCTCCTGATGAGCTGCTGAAGCTGTGAAGAACTCACAGGAAATGAAGTCTTCCCATGTGATACCATGCAATCCAAGCTTATGTACAACAATGATCTTGATGAGCGCATAATGGTAAATGCTATTGTACTGCTGTTCAGGAGTCTTCTTTTGCACAAGAGTAGTTATCCTCTCTATGTTTAGGCACATGAAATATGGAATTTTTATCATCTTTACTCTTGTGAAATGCATCAATAATCTGATATGGTATGCATAGAGGCGTGAGAAGCGGCCCTCACAACTGAAGTATCTGGTAATGAGTCTCATCAACGACGCATAGGATTATTTCAAAAACCAGAATGGGAACACCCTGCTAAGTTGTTTCACATAGCTGGGCCTGATGTATGGTTCATAATGTACTTTTTCTACCTGTTGTCTTTTGTTCCACTGCTCACCTACATTCGGTATTCCTGTTGCTTGAGAAATGGTGTCTGGTGTCAAGGTGAAATTTACACCAACAAGAGTTAACTGACCATCATGTAAATGTAAAACAAACAACCGAGCCAACTCCTGATGTTGTTGAATCTGAGCCATCATATTGCAATACTGAAAGCATGATTATTGTTGAAAACAAGCCATGGCAAGTGGGCAGGCTTGCAGTTCAGTCAAAGAGGTGGGCTCTTCTCTAACATGTTTTCCTCGTTTACGAGGACTTCTCGGTGCATGCAGCTCTGTGGTAGAGTCATTGTCTTGTTCATATGATGACTCAGTGTCTGTCATGGTGTTGCAGGTTTATGCCAATATGTATGCTGATCTATATGAGGTGAAAACAAAAATTTGGTGTATTTGCCTCCAATTGCCAAATGTGTGCTAAGTAGGAAGGGAGTGTGGGAAAAAAGGGACAGTGGGTAAAGTGGACTGCCAAGTGAAATTAAAATACAATAACAGTCACTTGACTGTTTGGAAGTCTGCAAATAATATGGGAGAGGAAAAGTGATAGGGAATGATAGGGTTAAGGGATAGGGATAAATGAGAACAAGTGATACGAGTGGCTTTGGGAAATAGGGGAAAAGGAAAGGGACTGTATGATGATAGCAAAACAATGAGAGAGAATAAACCAGTGAGGAATGAAATACTTGGCACAAAATTGTTTTTTAAACCACCGATTTTAAAATCCTAAGGAGCAGCTTAAATAAGAGGATAGGGTTTGTAGTTTAGCATTCAAGTTCTTCAACCAATCTTTGAAACCACACCCAAAACTGATCAATGGAAACTTATAAGACAATTCGACTTACTTGGAGCAGAAGAGCCAAGAAATTTGGGATTTCGTTGAAGGCAGTGAAAAAATTGGAGTATCGGCCCTGTCCCAGTGCATTGCGCACGTTCAAATTTGTACGATGGAGAATGGATGTGTGCGTTGCGACCACTGTGTGCGTCACGACCTCTACCCAATGCGCCGCGCAATAGAATTTCAACACAAAGTCTCGGCTTCAACACATGCTTTCGCTCCTCCAAACTTGACTCGACTTCACTGATATTTCTTGCAGGCAAATGAATTGTTTGGACACCAAAATATCTTATATGACCAATGGATTTGAATTTTTGATTTCAATAACCCACTTTGTAAAGTTGTAGAACTTTGGCACTTTGACATTTTAATACAAACTCTGTTTTGGTTCCCATTTTGACTTTTTGACTTGAATGATGAAACTTTTGTCAATTTTTGCAGGGATGGTTGGCATTCGATTTCGGCAAAGGATGACCAAGGCTGCGCCTGAAATACTCCATGAATGAAAAACTTTAAAAATTACATATTTATTACAAACAATGAATTTGACAATTTCTTCTTCAAAACAGAGTTTTGAAGAAGAATCATTCTCAAGCATTACTGATAATGAAAATTATGGAATGAAAACTTATTAGGAACATCCTCATGAGCCTGTTATCATTATTGGAAAATTTGAAGACAAAATTTGCGAAACCCCAGACCTAACACTCTTGGGTGACCAAAAGACCATCCAAAATGACTGTAAAATTGGCTTTGATGAACTTTGATGATCAGACACGAACCAACAGGTACATGACATGAGGAACATGAGTGAAAAGCCTCCTCTGTCAGATGATTGATGCTCCTAGCGGAATGCAGCTGACAGGACTGAATGAGACACCTAAGATGAAATGTAATAAGAGGATTTGATCTCTGACGGAGGGATGAAGATACCGACACTAACAAGTAGTATCCATGTTACTGGATCCTTGCCATCAAACTTCCTCATATCTATCTTTGGAATGTGGTTGGTATTCAATCCAAAGTTAGAGTCTCTAAAATCTTGATAACATTCCTTGTGTTCTCATCATGAGTTTCATGGAATACCTTTTTGCCATTGGGAAGCATTTATTGTAGCAACTTTGTCAAACCTCCCATGTCTACTTTTAAACCATTCTTCAAACCATCCATCTTAGCTTCCATATATGTTTTTAATCCATACTTCATATCTTCTATGTCTTCTTTTAAGCCATTTTTCAAACCATCCATCTTAGCTTCCATTTCATTTTTGGTTACTCTTTGCGAAAGCGGAATTCATTTCACTTGGTCCCATAATTTTGATATATCATGTTTCATTTCTTCCTCGTATTCATGTGTCATAACAGATTTCTCTAGTTTCTTACTTGGAGTATCCATTTTTTTTTTCGAGGAATATTGGAACCAAATAATGATATCTATGCTTTACAATACCCTTTGAATTACTTTAGACTGTTTTTTTAAACAAAATTTATGCAAATTTTAAAAAAATACACACCTTTTTCTTCTTGCTTTTTGGAGCTTGATATTGAAACTATTGTATCTCTTAAATTTTAGCCTCCAAAGGTCTTAAATTTTGCATTATAGTAGCACTCTAAGTTTTCTTTCCTATGCCACAAGTCAGACCAATATTGGATTCTTCAATATAAATTTATTCCAAATATCCCACGATGACCTGATTATGTACGGGTTAAGTAGAGTTAACTTATACGGGATTCCACTTGTCATTACTTCAAGCTTCGACCCTCAAATTGATATATGAGAAACTAAAGTCTAAGCACTTTCAGTCACTTTTTACGGAATTCAAATTTGATTCTTGAAAAAAAAATTATGACGATTTTCCCTAGGTCACATATTCAAGACTGAATTCTGGAGCATGCAGAAACCCTAAGTTCTTTGGACCATATCCCAGAAAACATAGAGAACCAAGATCTAAAATTTATACACGAAGTTCCCCAAGATATCAAATCCATGTGGTTGAAATTTCAGTTTCTGAATATTTGTAAAAGAAAATTATAGTGGAAATTCCAAGATGATCTGTTTGAAACAGAAAAACCCTACAATCCAAAGCTTTGATGCCAAATGTTATGCAACCAAATCACAAAATAGAAGAAAAGATAGATCAACAACTTGAGAACTAGCCTCTTCAAGGGGCCAGCCTCATTTACATCACATAAATTAAAAATTCTTGGATGATACAAATAACAAGACCTCCTTGGTATATATAGGATTCTGAGGGTTATAATATAATCAGATCCTACATAACAATAATAATGTAAGGGCACAAAAATAAAAATAGTGGGATTCTATGGGGCATAACAATAACAATATGGGAGATACATCAGCACACTAATAATAAAGGGGCTACACTAATATTACAAGGGCCTAATATAGGTGCAAGGGAATTGAATACTTCTTTTATTTTTCCTATTTTTAAATGAGAATTATTCCCTGAAGAGAGACACAATCTTGGAATATTGGTGTAGAATTCATATACTAGCATTTTCGAAGATAAACTTGTTCCTAAGTACCTAGATGCCCCAGAAAACAAAAACCCGAAGAGAGAAAATATTTAAATACTTCTCCACCCAATGATAAAGAAAGTCCTCAAAGGAGGTCCAATCAAAATGCTCTATAATGCCCAATACCAATAGAATATCATGCCAAATTTTCTAAGCAATAAAACAAATAACAAAAATATGGTCAATCGTTTCTTCTTGCTTCTACAAAGGCAACAAAAGATTCGTCCAACAAATCCTTTTTTTTTTGCAAATTCTCACATGTTATAATTTTGTTATGAAGGACAAGCCAGGAGAAGAATTTTATCTTATTGGGAATATTCTATTTCCATATAAATTTGTTTCACCATCTAGAATCTTGGACCACTGCAAACTAGACAATTGCTTCATAAGAAAGACTTGATTTCACCCTACCTGAGGAAGTGTCCCAATTCCAAACCAACAAATCATTGGAATTGTTTAAACAGGCCCCATTGATATTTAACTCCTTTACTAAGGGGTTCCACTCCTCAGCCAATGTTCCAACTAGCCCCAACTCAGTTGAAGTAAACCCATAGCTCTTAAATAATAGATAAGTGTCCCCTCTTTTTACATTATAAAGGTAGAAGTAGCCATTAGGAGTTTAAGAAATGAATCAAATTTTAATATAGCTTGAAGACTTCAAAACCACTTATAAAAGGGTCCTTCCCTAGGATCACTTGTTTATCGTCTCCAACTTTCTAGGAAAGCTAGTTGAAGAGAAAGGGAAAAGAGTCAATGAGGTCCTTATAGACTATGGAGCCCCTATTGATAGGATTTTTCGCTACTCCTCTGAGCCATTCCACCACCAACAATCTTTTTAGATACTTCTCCTCGATAACCTGGCTCCAAAATCCCCCATCAAATAGACCTGTCCATATATTTTTTAGAGCCAAAGCTTTACCAAACTAGGATAGGTTCTTAAAACCCCACCCACCATGATTTTTTGTTTGGACTCCTAGGTGAATCCCTAGCTTACTAATTTTACGAGTCCATAAGAAGTTGAACATATTTTGTCTCATATTATTTAAAATTGATATGGGGATCTTGGTTATAGATAACCAAAAGACCAGGATATTTTTTAGCACTGATTTAACTAAAATAATTCTACTCCCCAGGGACAGCAAGTTGTAGCACCATAATTTTATTTTTTTTTCAAATTTCGTGAGCAACCACATCCAGTCTTCTTTATGATAGCCATTTGGATTTAGTAAGAAGCCTAAGCACTTAAAACCATTTTCCATAGGTTTAATATAGAATGGAAAAAAAAGATTGAATGGATGAGAGGGTCTTAGAATTGATAGTATTGTGATGAAATGAAGAATTTTTTATATTGATCTCCATTCCAATGGCATGGAAAATTAAGTTTATAGCTCTATGGAATACCCCGCCATTTTAAAATAGTTCCAGCCCCCAAAAACAAAACATCATCCACAAACAATAAGTGTATAACATATTGTTTATAGGAGAATTTTATACCTTTTATATTTCCTTCCTACTTTTCTTTTAATAACAGTAACTCAAGCCTTCCATCACAAGCAGAAATAGAAGGGGAGACATGGACACCCTTTTCTGACTCCTCTAGAGATGGGAAAATTGCTTGGGGAGAGCCATTGATCAAAATGGAGAAACTTGATGTGGTCACACAACCCATAATCCATTTGATGACCTCCAAGCCCAATCCAATATGTAAAATAACTAATATAAGAAATGTCTAGTTCACTTTGTCGAAGTCCTTATTGAGGTCCATCTTGAGAAACTACTACTTCCAATTTTTTCAATTTTATAGAATGGAGGATTTCTTAAGCAATGTCAATGGCATCATGAATCTTCCTATCACTCGAAAATCTGAATTGATTAGGTGACATCTTTCAAGCTAAAATATGTTAAATCCTATTTGAGATAACTTTTGAAATGATTTTATAAACCAAATTACACAGGGAGATGGGCCTAAAGTCAAGTAAGGTCCTAGGCTTGGAACATATGGGAATTAGAACAATATAATCAGCATTGATAGCATTTGAGACTTTTATGGACCTTCTTGTTTCCTTCACCATTTTTCAAAGATCGGACCCTATGAGGTAAAAGAAAGATATAAAAAGTTCTAAAGACTAGCCATCAAGGCATGGACACTTATCTTTGAAGAAATGCCTTAGTGCCTCTTTAATATCATCTAGGGAGATAGGGCTACCAATCTGAACAAAGTCCTCATTGCTTAAGATATTGGGTAATTTCAAATGAGTTGAAGCTCAAAGTTAATTTTTGAAGTACCCAAATCTTTAAAAAGGGAGGAAAAGTAAGCGAAAGCAACATCTTTTAAATCTTGAGCGCTAGAGACAATCTTCCCATCCTATAGCTCAAGCTCCCAAACATAATGTAAATTTCTTCTGTGATTAGCATAATTATGGAAAATTTATATTTTATCATCCCCCTTCTTTATCCAATTTTCCCTACTTTTTAGCCTCGAAGTCTCTTCTTCCATATTTAAAATATGCAATTTTTTGGCTTTCAAGCAACTCATTCTCTAGGCTAATTCTGCTCAAAAGAGAGAGCTAGAAAAAGAAAGAGAAATATTTTCATATTTAGTTTCTAGAGCTAATAGTTATTCATTTTGCACTTCTTTTCTATTCTTTATTCCAAAATACAACCGCCTTCTTGAGCTCCACAAATTTTCTAACTAGAGAATCCATAGCAGAGGAGTCATTTTTAACTGAACAACTTTGCTAAATATCCATCACTAGATCCAACACTCTCCTCCCACATTTACCCAAGTAACCGGCCAGTAAGGGTAAACATGTGACAAGAGGCCACTATGATATGATTTGACCTCCTAAGTCATGTTAAGGAAGTGGAAACAACAAAAACACACCATACATACATTCAACATCAACATTAGGACCCTCAAGAACCAATCCAACCTTTCTGCCAACCAACCCTTGCGTCCAACTGAGCTTTTGGACCACTTTACCTCTGGACGCTCTCATGCTATGGGCATCACAGTGTCCAGGGACCTCTAGACACTCTCACATACCTACAAGCCAAGGTCCAGGGACTCTTTTTGTTAGTGTTGTGCCAGCTTCCCCGAGATTTGAGCCACTCTTTTAGGCCCAAAGCCTAGGTCACTGCCCAAAATTGAATCACATATGTTGAGTAGTAAAATAACTAGGAAATGAAAGTATAAATGCAATCACTTGAATGAGACCTTTATTGGAACCCTGCTATCCATGACAAGCATTTCATCAAACATATCACGAATATGTAATCTATAGGTGTAATTAACGAATAGGGCCATAGGAGTCTCATACTTAGCTGAGAATCGCTAAGAGACATTGATGCCTCAAAATATTAACTTCCATTTCATCCATTAGGTCATAGATACATTGATCATTCATTTACAAGTAAAAACATGATGAGATCCATACATAGATATTGTCATAAAACACATATATAACCAACATAATAGCAACAAAAATACCAATGAAATCATAGCCATATGATCCACATATAAACCAATTTCATATTGATAGAAATACAAGGATAAATAACCTCGTATTGATGATGCAAAATCCAAACCTGGGATGGGACTTCCACATTCCACTCGGTCGTAGAATTGCTGAGCCAAATATCTCTTCACTCATTCACCCCCATGCCATATTCCACACATGAATTTGGGATCTCATAAAACACATCAATCCATAACCATTCAAGGTTTCCATAGGTCATCCACCTCAAACCATCAAATAGTGATTCCACCTCATGGTCATGGTCGGACATCACAAAACCATCATGACATAGATCTCTATCGAAGCCTTTCAAGGCTCTAGAGCGTTTTTCCAACCAAGGCTCTAGGACTAGCAAATCAACCCACAACTTTTAATGGGCTCCAGAGCATTTATCCAATGAAGGCTCCAAGACTAGTAACTCAAACCACCAAGGGCTCTAGCACATTTTTCCAACCAAGGCTACAAGACTAGTAATTCAACCCAAGTTGTTACAGGGCTCATGAGTGTTTTCCCAACCAAGGCTCCAGGACTAATAACTCAACCCAAGATAAGGAAACATCAGAACCAACCAAAACAAAACAATGAAAATAAACCCACAATCTCCATGGCTATCCAGGAAATGGAAAGGCCGGGAAATCCACTGTCAATCCTGACCATCCTCCATGCCAATGACTAATCACAACCAAAAAACCACATGCATATGCCATGCATGCAAAAATTAGTGAGGAAAACATACATGCAACTCGGTACCTGCAAGAAAATCTCATTGTAGATGTTTATCCCGATGTCCTCTTGTGCTTTCCTGCTCTTCCTTTTACTTCTTTCTCATAAATCCATGTATTCCACACCCTCCAGGTGTTCTCCAAGAAAATTCTAAGTCTCCAAGAATATGAGAGAGAGAGAGAGAATAATGAGAGAGCTACAAAACTTAGCTAACAAAAGGTTACCAACTGATCCTCACAAGCCTTTTTATGAATGAGACCTCTATTTTCTTCATTTTTCATTATTTTCCTTAATTTTCCTCCTCACATGCAACCTATGACCCTTCACCTCCCTTTTCTCCTAATTTCCATTATTTTAATAAATAAATGTGCCAAAAATGCCATTTTTCCTTTCTAAAGCCTTTGTCATTTCCTTTGTCGATTTCCTTAACCATAATAAACCAAATGAACATCCCCTAGGATGTCTTTCCCAACATTCAGCTTGGAATAAGTGTCCCATCAACCATGATTATTATTTTTCCTTTATTAACTTTTATTACATGGAATTTTCACTAGTGTTGTAACAGAACCCTCCCCCTCGGGGGAACACCGTCCCCAGCATTCAACAACACCTATAACCACAAAAATGTAGTAAGAAGCATATAATATCGATGGAGATTTATAACTTAGCTCGATGCAATATTTACAATGATCAACCTGCTAAGAAGCAAACCGACATGAAAACATAACAACATAACATCATAATGACATGACACCCATACTACTTATTGGATCTTTAGAACATAGCTCATGGTGGTATTTACATCCACATACATATGTACATATACAAAAATCACCAAACATATACCAAAACACCATACTAAAATCGCTTTGCCTCAATCGGAAAATAATGAAGGATACATAGCCCGCATCTGATCCACCATATCCCATGTAGTTTCATCAGACCCAAAGTAATTCCATTGCACTCTAACTTGCTCGATTGCTCAATTCCGGAGCATGAGCACCTTTTTCTCCAATATACATTGACGCTTCAGCTAGAATTCTCCATCTGGTTCCACCTGCAATACATACCAATCAATCACATGATCAACATATTTATAATACTTCTAAAGCAATGACACGTGGAAAATATCATGGAATTTCATTGTCGGACGCAGTGCAAGTCGATAGGCTACTGGCCCAATCCTCTCAATAATATTGTTGAGTTCAAAAAATCGTGGTGCCAACTTGGCACATGATCCAATTTGTAAGGCACTCTTCTTCAATTTTACACATAAGTACACCTGTTCCCCAACTTGGAACTCCTTGAACAACCTATTCTAATCTGCATAGATCTTCTGCCTTTCCTGTGTTTCCTTTAGATTTTTCTTTATAACCTACATCTCTTGTTCGATGTCTACCAACATGTTTGGTCCAATGAACACCCTGTTAACTGGATCAGTGCAACTAATAGGAGTATTGCAACTCCACCCATACAATGCCTCAAATGGACTCATCCTCAAAGATTCTCAATACTCATTGTTGTAAGTAAACTCTACCAGTGGAAGGTACTCTTCCCACTTTTGTTATTGATGCATCACATACATCCTCAACATGTCCTCCAATATCTTGTGGACCCTCTTTAACTGTCCATCTATCTGCAAATGATAAGCTATACTGAAAGCCAACTCTATGACCAAACTTGCAAATGAATCCTTCCAAAAATTGGAAGTAAAATTTTCATCCCTGTCTGACACAATATTTTTCAAAACACCATGCAGTCTGACCACATCTCTGATGAATAACTATGCTACATCGCTAACTAAGAATGTATACTTCACTGGAATGAAGTGCACAACCTTTGTCAACCTGTTCAGAATAACCATGATGGAATCATGTTTTCTCATTGTCCTCGACAAACTTGTGATGAGGTCCATGGAAACGACTTCCCACTTCCACTCTAGAATCACAATCGATTGTAGTAGTCCACCTGGATGTTTACACTCTTCCTTCACACGTTGGAAATCAAAACACCTAGCCACAAACTCTACTACTTCCCTCTTTTGGTTCGGCCAATAATAAAATATCTTCATTGATTTCAGTGTCTTCTGATAACTTGGGTGACCCGAATATGGTTTCGCATGAAACTCTCTCAAAATCACCTTCTTGAGCTCATTGTTGTTTGACACATATATCCTATCTCTGAATCTGACCAATCCATCTGTAGTAAGACAATAATCCACATCTTGTGCACCTACACCTATACATGTACCTGTACCACTACTTATACATGTACATGTACCACTAGTCGTACTTCCACCTATACTATCACATGTACCTGTACCAGTACTCTGTTGCAACCTGTGCACAATCTCCATATATCTAACATCCTGTTGGCCTGCCTGCAAGATCCTATCTTGTAAGTCTGTCCCATAGGAGCTCATAGCTACTAAGTGATTTAGTTGTGCCCATTTGCTAAGAGCATATGTCACTATGTTCTCTTTACCATTGATATATCTGATCTCAAAATCAAACTCACTAACCATAGCCAACCACCGAGCCTGCCTACCATTCAGGTTATGTTGGTTAAATAGATAACACAAACCATTGTGATGACTCATCAATGTAAGCCTCCTACCCAGAAGCTCAAGATGATAAGTGAGATAATTCTACTCGTGCTCATTCAGTTTCCGTGACTCATAACATACCACCTGTCCATCCAGCACAAGGACTCCACCAAGTCCTTTCTTGCAAGCATCTGTGCATACCACAAATTCTTTGTCTAGATCTTCAATATTTAACACTAGTGCATGTGTCAAAAACTGCTTGAGTTACTCAAAACTAGCATCACACTCCTTTGTCCATTCGAACTACTTACCTTTCCTCTGCAATGATGTGATAGGGTAATAAATCTATGAGAAGTTCCTAATGAACCTCTTATAATAGCCTTCCAACCGCATGAAATATCTCACCTAATCTGCATTCTTAGGAGTTACCCACTCCATGATGGCCCTCATCTTTTCTGGATCTACTGCAATTCCCTCCTTGGAGACAACATGCCCCAAGTAATGTACCCCAATCTGAAAGAAACTACACTTGCTGAGATTAGCATACAACTAATGCTCTCTCAACAACCTCAACACTGCTGCTAGATGCTCAACATGCTCTTCCTCATTTTGAGAATATACTAATATGTCATCAATGAACACAATAAAAAACTTATCCAAATATAAATGCAGCACACTATTCATCAAGCACATAAATGTAGTGGAGCATTAGTTATTAATGGAACTACAAAAAACTCATAATGTCCATACCTAGTTAGGAAAGTTGTCTTGTAAATGTCCTCCTCTTTGATGCGTACCTGATGATATCCAGATCTCATATCAATCTTCGAGAACAATGTTGCTCCCTTCAACTGATCGAACAAGTCATCAATCCTCGATAACATATACCTATTCTTGATGGTCACTTTGTTCAATTGTCTATAGTCCCCTTGGTAGAATAACATCTTAGTAGATTCATTATCGAAACAAATGGAAATGGATTATTTAGAGATACACAAGTTAAGGAATCCATTGAGGTAACCCACTTGTCATTTATAGATGGCATTTTACTTTTTGGTAGAAGGAATTTGAGGGAAAACAAGTTACTTAAAAACTATTGTAGACTTATTGTGCAAAGAAATAAGAATGGAAATAAATATGAACATATCGTGTATTTTAGAAAAGGGTCTAAGTGATGATTTCATAAGGAGATGAGAGAAAAATATTATGTAGATATATACTAGGTAAATATGTCCATGTATATACCTATATATATATATAATGTCAGTATACTAATGGTGATCCTCATTGGGCAAACTTGCAAAATGAGGACCACCACACAAGAAATGAAATATTTATCCTACAAGTATAATACAGACACTATTAGAGGTTTGGCATGTTAGGGATTTGTATTAGGGACCTAACCATGGTGTGAGGACAACCACTAGCATATTAGGGACAACCACATAACATTTTCTTAATAGATGAATTAATATAATGATTAAATAAATAAAATATACCAAATTAGGATGTTTTTACAACCCTGAACTAAAGTATTAATCTCTTAATGTATCTAGGTATTGTGCTTACCCAATGACGACAACCACTAGTACACCAACACATTATGTATTAAATATATATACTATTACTACATGTATGTTGGTACACATACTAGTATAAATATAAACATAATATGTGAGTATATATATTGATATATATACCGTATTATTATATCTATATTATAATAATAATATATTATATATATAATTATATATATATAATTACATTTATTGATCACCATCCTAGCCAATATGTCAATACGTAATATATTGATATAATGTACCGACCCATTATAAAAGTATATATACCAACACACACACATATAAGTATTTATACTGACATATTATTCTTATATATTCTAGCATATATATTGATACTTATACCTAGTATATATACCAACACACATATATTGAATACATATTATCTATGTATACTAGTGGTGGTCCTCATTGGTAAAGTTTGGAAAATGAGGATATATGGCCTTTAAGTGGAATATGGTTGCTCCTAAAATGCCTTGGATTGTAAAATGGGCCTCAAGGCCTTGCGAATGGACATGAATAAAGCCTCAAACCACAAAACATATCTTGTATAGGATATCATCATTCTTAATGTGGGATATCATAATTGATATGGGGGTTTGTGCACTAGGGATAATCAAAAGCTTTGTGAACTAGGGTTGAGTTTGAGACCATGGTCGAGGAAGAAATTGAGGGACACTAACTTGAGTTTCTTGAGCTAAAGGGCAAGGATCAAGGCCATGAACACAACATGGATTCTTTAAAATGTACCATTGTCATACAAGATTGATATGGACATGATAGGGAGTTTTGGCACAATAGGGACATGGGTATTGGGGCATTAAGTAGATAAGGGCCTTATCATCCTTGGGTTCCCACTATACATTTATTTTTTTATTATTATGATTTGGTTAGTTTTTTTAATTATTATGTGTAGTGTTTTATTACCCATAGATCTAAAATTTAAATTAAAGGTTTAAAAATATTATAAATGTAATAAACTAGATTAAAGAGACAAGTAAGATGAGAAATGTGAAATATACCCTTGTATTATGATAATTAGGGGAGGTGTTGGGAACATAGTTTTTATCCGTTTTGAGGGACCTTTTTGGATCTAGCTTTGGCTATTCCCCCATGATTGCATAAGGACTTTCAAAATCTCATGTGTGGGGGAGAAATTGGGCATTAATTCTGTGGTCTTTACTACTATTAGAAGTGTGAGTTTGCCCCTTTATACTCCATCATATAGCCTATTATCATCCCCTTTTGTCACAATAATTTGCATTACGGTCATCACATGTTGATAAGTTGTGATGTTGTTAAATTAAATTATTTTCCCTTATTTTTAATGAGTTATTTGAGCTAAATCTTGCATTTTCTAGCGTGAGTATCAGTTCCTGTAACACTAGTCAAAATCTAGTAACCCAAATCATTAGTTTTCATATCTATCCACCCCCAAGGTAAAATATTCCACATGGTTTTCATTTCTAGGTGGATTGAGATGGATTAGAGTTGGTTGGATTACTCCCAATTAGACAAGGAAGGCACCAACTCACATTTAATGCTCAAGTCAAACGTAGGGTGGCAATGCATACAACACAACAACAATTGAACAGTTAATCAATTTCAAGGTTTTAGAAAGTGGCATGGACATTTTCATGCATTCCATGTCATGTAAATATCATATTCCAACATACAAGCAGTTATCCATGTCAACAAAAGTTGTATATGTTAATTGCATTTCCCCCTACACTATTTTTGGGATATAAACAATTAAAAAGTGTCTATGTCCTTCAGAGTTATTCATGGTTCAATACACCACCCCCTATATTATATAACATCTATAAAAAGTAAAGGTTGAAGTTCGATGCTTGTAATATTAAAGGATTGACCAAGAAAGCAACCATTCTGTGTATTACAAAGTTGTTCAAACGGTCCAATTTGAAGGCCATATGTTGGTGTATATTGTAGTTTAATGACAAAGTATATGTGGGTTCATGTTGATTTTATCTAGTCCTCCTTATAATTGTAATGTGAACTTGTGTATTCGTGTTTTAATATAAATGATTCTATTGTGGGTTTTATTTCATAGCAAAGTACTTATACTATAGTTTTCCTTTGTAGCACAAGTCAACAGGTAGGCCCCCCTACTTGTTTTGTGTCTCAAATTCATTTATTTCTTAGTTAGATTAGGCAATTAGATATATTTTTATTTCTGTTTTTATTCTATAGATCAATATTTTAAATCACTATCATTTTAGTTCTTGAACTTTCATATGTCCATTGCAAAAGTGTGCATTTCCTATAGAGGCTAGGCACTGAAGGTTGAAGAACGAAAGTGATTTTTAGGGAATTGAAAAACTATTTGATGTCTTTAACGTAAAACAAAGTACTGTGATCAAATCTCATAAAATTCTCTTGTAAACATAATCCTAGTGATCCAACAAACTTGAATTATTTTACTTTCCTCCTAATTGAATTTTATCTTTTAAGTGTAAAGAAGTTAGGCACTGAAGGTTGAAGAATGAAAGTGCTTCTTAAGGAATCATAGAACCATTTAATGCATCTGATGCCAAACAAAGGACTATGATTGGAGTTCAAAAAGTGCACTTGAAAACATAAGCTCAGTGATCCAAAAAACTTTTGTAGCCCTTTAATTTCCATTTTGATAGAATTTTATTGCCAATGCATGTCTTAGAGCATTAGGCTGTAAAAGTTATTTCATATCTTTAGAATCATTTGTGCATTAGTTTGACACATACAATGTTGGTGTTTATAAGTTTGTGAACACATATTGACAATTCAATGTAACAAAATTTAAACAATTAAATTGCCTGAAAACCACATCTCAAACTAAAGGAAGTTGTATTCAATCAATTTTGAGCAACCTCCTCAAATCAAAAGAGGTTTACTATAATTTAAGGTTCCTCAAATATTATGTCGATAAACTCTTGGAAATATAGGAACCCTCTCCAAATTCAAGAGTATGAGGTGGCACAAAATCTATTTTAAATAACCTTCTCAAACTAATGGAGGTTGTATAGAATTAATTTTGAACAACCTCCTCAAATCAAATTTAAGGTTCCTCAATTTTATGTGGATAAACTTTTGAAAATCTAGGAACCCGTTCTAATTTAAGGATATAATCTTAATAGGATGCATGTCCCTGATAATAAATACGTTTTAATTTAAAAAAAAGCTACAAAAAGACTCATTTTTCCTAGCGATTTCAAAAAATCTCATCAAATTTAAATAATCTTCTTAAATTGAGGGAGGATTTTGTAGTATACCTAAAGTATAATATTAGAAATATTATCATAATGTAGTAAATAAATATCATGTAATAATGATTCTATAACTAATCAATATTACATAATAATAATT